>JAABKJ010004641.1:13589-24089 GCA_011634705.1 Andricus grossulariae
AACAGTTCTATCGCTCTAATTGATTGCAGATCATCTGCAATAATGTCTGACGCGGTACTGTTGGTCCTAACGGCGGAGATTATGCAGCTCTATTTCTGAATATCTATGGACCTGAGCCTTTACTATAAATTTCATTGGCTCGAACTTACTATCTAAAATTTGACTAACCGACTGGTGTACGGAATCGAAATCAATCGGAACATATATTTCTGTAAATTCGGTGAGTTTTTACGAAGTTTTGGTCATATCTCAACTCCAAGGCCCGAAATCATTATATTCCTAGTTTCCTTAGTATTCTTATCGGTTTCGGATTTCGAGCATGCAGTGCAAACTATGGTCGCAACGACAATATAAATTCCCTTATCAACGATAGCCTGTTCCGAAACAATATTACCGGGGCTCGAGTTTGCCAAGATTATTTTTACATTTTAGTATACTACATTGAGTGGTCAAGAGGCAGTGTAGACCAAGATTACAGCTTTATCTCGTTTTGCTAGCACTTGCGGGAATTCTCATCATATATCCCGCGGCCTTGGATACGCAGCAGAACAACTTTCTGGGCGAGGCGCATCCTTTTTGAAAATGGCCTGGTTGATTTCGGTAAAAAAAATGGTTTGATTATGCTATGCTGACCACTCACCTATTTAGAGGGACCTATCGGGGTCAGTTTGACGTATTCCATAGGTTCGCTCTTGAGTTAAGCTGCTGATTAGTCAGCTGCCTGCTTTTTTTATTTTTGCACGCCAACAAGGGGGAAGACTTATGGACCTATTCGCAAATCGCTGACGTATTAATCCTTTTAGGCACTTGTGCTGCTCTGGTTCCGGCTTGAAATAAAATACCATCAGGAAGGAAACTTGGGATGAACGGGAAGGCTTTTGCAAAATTTTACTATTCCACGAGGTTTCCAAACCTCTACCTATCGCCGCGAGTTGACCAAATCATCTGAACTCCGATCAAAAAATTACGTATAGTCCAGTTGTTCTGCTAGTGGCATCTCATCCTGAAGTTTACTGATAAGGTCCCGTAAAAACGTTAGGTAAACTTGAGCATGAGATGCCACTAGCGGAACAACCTGACTATGTAATATGCATACAAGGACCTTATTATGACCTAGGTATTATGACGCAATTTGTTTCTATGTACTTCTACCGGGGCTTTGGTGGTTCAGAACACAGTTTAAGTTGTAATTACCCTCAGAAGAGGTTGGTTACGTAACAAGGTATAGGCCCTATGAAGACTAGCCTTAAGGATTACCAGTCGATTTTGAGAAGACTCGAAAATTAGTCAGCAATCTTCTTGAGCCTGAGGCTTGCTGGGAGGATTCACGCTCTGTGGTCGTTGGTCGATCTCGAGCATTGAACATATACACATTAACTTGCTCAACACACCTAAACAGTGCTTCGAATCTGTGCATCTAACTGATGATCTTAGAGGGATCGCTCCGTCCATTCTGGCCTGGCTGTATTTGCCTTTTCTGGTCTGCTAGGAAGCCAAAACTAACTAACTAGGGGTGTTGTGACTTAATTCGGAGTTATTGTTTCCTAGACAATTTGCTTGGTCATCATCCGATCTAATTTCTCCGATATTCGGTAAATTGTTGCCTCAAAACCTATTTTTGTCTTGAGGAAAGTTGCCTAAATGAAAAGCTGCGTTTTGGTGTCCTTAGGGGTTGCGGAATATCGAAAATATCTGACAAGTTAGCGCCAGCAATATTTGCGCGAGGAAAAGTTATTACCATTTCTGTAGGATTAGGAAACCTCACGGAAACTATTATTGGTGATGGCATTCGCGTCTGTGTCTTCGCGAAAGTAACTTAGCTATTTGTGCCCTCAACCGACGTGTTAGCGGTGGTTGTCATACTCAAATTAGTCGTGGTCTCGTAAGCGGTGAAGGTAGTAAGAATCTGGACCGATACTACGACTATTCTAGAGGTTACGATTTCAGCCTGGTTGCTTTTATTGCCGCCTAGGTCTTGCAATCTTCAAAAGTCATAGTGAATTGTATTTCAGGTTAGTTCCGATCTCGTGAAACGATAAGAGATTCTTTAGAGCACAAAAATGTATATACGCAACTTATCGCATCGTTCAGCCCGAGAAACGAGCCTCTGGTAATCGGAAAGTTATATCAACTCAAAATATTATCAACTAGGTCGATTTAGAACGATAACAATGATTCAGAATGGCATGCATTGAGTTAGGGAACATTTGAGCGCTATTTTGGAAGGGAATTTCTGCCCATAAAAATACATTTTCATGAGATAAAAATGACCTACCTCACGGGGGGAAGGCACTCCTCTGCTTCGTCACAGAAATAGTTTCGGTCGAACCGATACCCCCTTTGTAATATCTCGCATGACTTTAAAGGCCAGACAGGCAGATAACGATGAGGAAAGTGACTAACAGAAACACCAAAACCCTTATATTATCACAGAGAGCTTATTAAATATTTTTAAACGTTCGCCGCTTTTCGAGGATTGTTGACGGGGGGGGGGGGGCTGGAGCCACCGCACTGCCTGGGGCAATAGCATGGGGGACGGTGGTGATGGTGAGCTGCAGGATGGTCAGGCAGATCTCACTAATCAAAGAGCTGGTCAGTAAGAAAATCTGCGACTCTACTATCGAAGTGCGAAGTTTGATACCACACGCGAAAAAGGCTACAATTTTAGGATGAAGTTTGCTGCAAAGTATCTACAGATCTCAGAAGACTGAGCAATGTAGATTATACAACAAGTTGATTTGACTTGGAGAAACGATGGCAATAAACATCAGTTACAGAAAGCCGCGTCACACTATCAAGCAGCAGCAATTGATGTTCTTCCTCAGCCTGTTGATGATCCATCACCACTACATCCTTCAGAGGTAGATGGCCTAATTCAACCAGAGGTCGAAGCAGAGGTTCAGCAACCAAGAATGCGATTAAAATGGACATACCACACAAAGAGAGATACTATGCGCCTTTATGTTTTGACAGAGAAACGTGAGCAAAGTGTGAAGAGAGAACATCATCGATCATTCATACTCAAGAACCCAGAGCTAGCCACAAAAGTAAATTAGCAGATTCTAGCAGACCAAAAATGCTTGATATCTGTCAACAGATTGCTTTCGGCTGTTGAAATAGCTGCCATGAAAGTGCAAATGGAACACCAGCTTCCTATTGATGACCTCGCCTTGGAAGATGTGGACAACGAAGACGTTATTGAAGCTGAAGGCATAGGTGCTACGGATAATGAAAATGAAGTACTAGATCCACTAGAATTTCATCTGGATATTGATAACGTTAATGCAAACAGCGAAATCCCAAAAAAAACTATAACATCTTGTAAGGAATGAAGGCATTCTCTGTCCAAGATGTACATCACAAAGGATCTGCGTGCACTAATGGACACCTGAATAGCAAGTTTTTACCTATGCATTTGAACGAAACACTAACTACGTTAAAGGTGCAATCTCTTATGTATGGAAAGGATCAAGATTCACCATAAAGGATCAGGTTGGATATGGATGTCAGCAAAGTAAGCTGCGAATTGGGTTGATTGACTCAATATAACAAAGGAAATAAAACCATAAAGCTGTTACTAAGATCATTTACCATTGGTAAATCGAGACATTGATATCAGCAATATTGGATGAAATAATAGACTCCTCAAGGCCGAGATTTGATGCCCTTACTGCTAGACTGCGTCGGTACAAGAAAAGTAGCGCGACAAGGCAACAAAATCGAACCTTTCAGGCAGATGAAAGGGGGTTCTATCGCAAACTGAGTGTTAAGCGAAACGACCAGCAAGACATTGAAGTTCCTAAATTGGAAGATATGACTAACTAGTAGTCAGGTATTTCTGGAAAAACTAACAGAAGCAATTTGGACAATGCGTGGTCCCAACTTGAGAAAGCAAGAGTAAACAGTAACTCTTCTGGTACATGTACCTGACAAGTGTGTATCCTGCGTTGGCGAGGTGTTTTCAGAAGATCTTCGAACACCCAGGTCTGATAGCCCGTCTTATAATAATTTATAAATGCCTTACAGCCATTATTGCAGATGAAGTTTATTCTCACAGCGACAAGAATGACATCCTAACAGAAGAACAACAGGGATGTTGTGAAAACTCACATGGCAGTGAAGATGTGGTCCTCATAGACGCTGTTGCCATGACGAAAACTCGTAAACATCAAAGAAACTTGCACATGGCATATATTCACAACAAGCAAGTGTTTCCTTCCGTACCACATGACTATTTGCTTGGTCTCACAAATATAAAAAATCTGCAAATGCATAATCGACTTTCTAAGTCGAGCTATGATGCTTTGGGGTACAAGAATCAAGTATTTTGATAATGGACAACTAACGATAACTAGATCAATACGCATTACGACGGGTATATGTCAATGCTTCCAATGCTATCCATATGGAGTTTGGACTAGATAGATGCAGAATAGTGCATGTAACAAGAGGAGAATTAGGGACCGCAGAGCTAGAGAATGATTTCGAGAATGACGTCGAGGCAATGGTTGATGAGAATCATATAAGTACCTGAGTATTCTTGAATCTAAGGGTATTCAGCATTTGATATTTTAAAAAAGCCTATTGACTGCCTTCATCAGAAGACTCAGATTGGTTCTGAAGAGTTCTCTCAACTCGGCGAAAAAGATCAGGGAAATCAGCACATATGCTATTCCTGTCCTCACATACTCGTTTGGGCTCATAAAATGGTCGAACGCCGACCTCGAACGATTAAACAGAATCATTCGCGTAAAAATGACGAAGCACTGAATGCACCGCAGGAATTTGTCGATTGACAGGGTAGTTCTACCATGACATAGAGGGGGTAGGGGCAATATAGTTATCAGCAAACTGTGTGAATCATAAGACACACAGTTGCGAGACGATCCTAACAGCAAGCGAGATTTTACGCTTCACAACACCATCTTTAAAGCTGATCTTGACTACACGCCCTTGAATTTGTCCTTAAAGGAGGCCTCAATATCAGGGCAAAAACGATAGAGGAATTAGAAACGCAATAGAGACAGAAAGTTAACCATGGCGAGCACCTCAAAACGTCAGACCAACATGAAGTAGATAGTGAGGCATCCAATATATTTGGCTCAGGGGAAACTCGTGTCCGTTGTGGACAATGATAAGTGTAAGATCTACTAGAATCACTCATTCTCCACCACTCGGCGTATCAGTGCTACGAAGCCTGATGCTGTCCTCGAAGATTTGAAGACCAAGATCATTTACGTGATTGAATTCTCTGCACCAGCCGATAGTAATACGACGGTAGAGGAGAAAGAAAAAAGGGAGAAATATCAAGCACTTCTTTTTGAGCAGAGCAGGCTGTACCAAGGCTACAAACTTCATCTTGTAGTTCTCATAATCGGCTGTCTTGAAAGTATGAATGCTTTATTTCTTAACCAACTCAAGAAGATTCTGGCTTGCCAGCGTCAGGCTCATTCTATCGCGAGCCAGATGTAAAAGGCTGTTCTTCTGTGATGACTTCATCTGGTCCGTCAACACTGATCCTGATAACATTCTACAAAGGTAATAGCTCTAAAAAAGTATCCAGAGGTGAAACCTTCATCTCCAACTGTCTCGACTGCCGCGTAAGGTCATACGCGGCTAAAGACCTGACTCCAAGGAACAGTGTTGCACGATGTTATTTCGCGTAAATGTCCCGCTCTTGCTTACCTTCTAGGACAGAAGGAGTAGAAGTGGATGACGTACACTTTCGAGTTGCGTCGGGATTGGTTGCTGTAAGGAACCATGATTGTAGCTCCTGGTGCCTAAAACTTCTCATATACATTGCTTGCACTAAATAATAATGGATTACTTGCACTAAACATAGGACTCCTAACAGAATGGATGCCTTTCTATGGATGCATTCCAGTTCTTGTTTCAGAAAATGAAGAATACATCTTATACTGGGATATTACTATCTAGACGGATCATTACATTGGAATCAAAAAAAGTGAAAGAGTCTACGTCATTGACATTACTTGTCCACTTAACCGAAATTTGCAGGCAATTTATATAACAAAGTTCCATAAGTATAGCGAGCTAAGGCATGAAGTAGGAGACAATATGGTGAAATGTGGAAAATGTGTTCATTCATCATATTGTAATTACAATACACCATGGTCCTAATTTGGTACCTATGACGTCATCGCAAAAGATTTCAAGCATCGTACTAAATAATTTCATAACATCCTCATCTCATTAATCATTTGACTTAGTCCGTGGCTATGATGAAAAACCAGGTTCAGCCGAAAACAATCTTGGAAAAAAGTAATACATTGCTGAAACTTACGTTTGCAGTGATGTATACAGTTTTTGTGCATGAGTTAAGTCTTAGTCATAGCGGAACTCGCTATTCTTGTTTTTATGCAAGTTAAACTCTGAACCCTGTCGAATTTAGTGTAAGACTAATCATTTAAGTTCAAGCCTGGGATATGGCCCCAAGCAATGCTTGAGCCACGTCAGCGATCCATGCGTGTCCTTTCCTTGAACAAAATTTAAACATTTTTGGCCCATTTTTTAACCATGCTTCAGCAAGGCAACTTTTTTCACCTGGGTGAATGTGCCTTAAGAAAATGATGTAATATGAGACTGATGCTTCAAAATAGGAGATAAAATTGTTACATCACATTACACAATAAGTCTTGAAATATACTTTATTTTGCAATATATGAATAAGCCAACCCGGTCAGACGTACATAAATCAATAACAGTTACATTTTATATAATAGAGTTCAACATAATATAGAGCTTCAACAGAAGTAGGGTGGCTGCTTCAACCCAGAAAATTTTTTTTGTTTTTTTCCTGGTTGGAAAATTATTGCCATGATCATTGGAATTGAGTAATTTCAGCTCCTAAAGCTCAAAATGTTTTCATTTGAATCGATAAAATCTGAACTACAAATAAAACAATTCAATGTGTATTTCTTTAAAATTAAAAACATTTAAAATCAAAGATTGAAACGTTTTTGATGGAGCAATTTTTTATTTAAACGCTAAATAATTTACACGTATAAAATGGGATCTTCTATCACATTTTATTAAAACAATTTTAAGTTAAATCCCGTTAAAATTTGAAAGTTTAAACATTAAGCCTTGACAAATTATATTGTTTCAACATAAGGATTTGAAACTACATAAACATTTTTTATTATTAAACTGATTCACAATCGTAATGTAAAATCAATTATTCATCAAGTTTTAACACATGAACTGCAGTTCGAATAAAAAAATCACATTATAATTTATATTTGCACTAGTTATATCTTGCATTTAATATTGAAAATTCCATAACTTTTTTAATGTTTCGTTTGTTAAGTCTTTCATGCAGCAATTCGAAATACTGAAAATATCTCAAATTCCCGTTCAAAAAGAAATTTACTGTCAATTCTCGGATTTTCCCGATTTCAGAAAATTCACGGTCATTTCTCCGCGTCCCTGTCCCGCAGCTACTTTGAAAAGGAAATCAAAAGCGACAAAATTACAGTTTCCAAAGTTTTGCCCTTTAATTCCAAAAGGTCTGTGCCTGAACGCGGTAGAGCATAAAGAGCAAGTGCAAAGCGGAAGATCAGAGAACAGGTCCACAATGAGATTCTTAAACTTTGAAGTTCAAACGTGCATGCGTATCTGACATAAAACATACGTTGCCGATGAATTGAATTAATAAATTTGAATGAATTGCACTTTTAGTCATTTGTAACCAACTGTGCACGTGCCCAGATGACATTTCTACAACCGCACACGTGCACAGTTGTGTAAAAAGTCTTACTTCGGAAAATCGAAAATTTTTTACAATCCACAATATTGTTTATACCAATGATTTCTTTATCAACTGAATGCTCTCGAAAATGATGTTCAAATATTCGCAGAAAACCACCCCAACGAAGACATGTTTCTGAATTTGCCGCTAGGTGTATTGGGGATAGTTTCACATCACAGACTTACAAAAATCTAAAAATGTCGATGATGTTCCAGGTTCTTATGATTTTTTTTATGAACTTAGTATCCTGAAGTAAGACTCTCCGCACAACTGCGCACGTGAACAGTTGTACAAATTCCATCTGGGCACGTGCACAATTCAATACAAATTACTGAAAGTGCGATTCATTTCATTTTATTAATTTCATCAATGAATTGGTAACAGTTTGAATTTGTCAAGCGAGCTTAGATTTCACTTTTCTGTGCATCTCGAAAGTCATGAATTTGGCGCTAGAGGCAAAGTAGTGCTGACAGTTTCTAGTTTCGAATTATTTTTTGTTTGTTCTAGCATCAAACATCAACGTTTACGAATCTCATTGTGGACCTGCCCTGACAAACAAGCACAGAGCGCGCGATAGGAATGTGCTCGCGCTGCCCAGAACATTGTATAAAATAATAACAGTGTGAAGAATTGTGTTTCAAACACGAAATACTCTAAAATTCTTCATAATTGGCTGATTGTTGCTTGATGGACATTCCGCGATTTCTTCCCGGGTCATTTCTTCTACTGTACCGCTGTCCATGTTTATTTTTACCCGTCTTCCGCCTCTAAAATTAGGAAGGTCGATAAGAGGTTTATATATTGCACGGAAAATTGTTTGCCTTCTTAATTTATCCAGCATTGCAAAGACGTCCCCTTCGGACGTTGATAATACAATTTTTTCTTCGGTAGGAATGGGCTCAAGGTTGAAAGTTTTTGTTCTTAATCGAACTGATTTATCGGGAGGAAAAGTGTATCTTCTAAGTTCAAATGTTCGATTCGGATTACTTTTGGGAACAAGTCGAATAAATCTTAGTTCCTCAAATTTAAATCCAAATATACGATAAAAGGGATGATCAGCAGTAGGAGACCTGGATCTCTCACGAAGTGAAGGCTCGGCAGAAGGAGGAAAACTTAGTTCTGCAACAAGAAATAGAGTATTGCATTTTTTCAAATACACAATCGTATGTTGGTTTAACATGAGTTGTGAACGTGGTTGTAATTTTCAAATTATTTTTCAACATAGTTGTAAACTGCTTGCAACATTTTTATCTAGTTCTGCATGTTACCAAAAAACTTTAGGCCATGTAATCTTTTATATAATATTATTATCAGAATTTTAATATTATTAGAATTATTTTATGTTTATTTACATGCTATTGACACAAACACAGTGAATGTTGGTTGATCGATTTGATTCCAAAATTGGATCTAAAGTTAAGTATTCCAGGTCAAGATTTCAGTTTGTTTTAATCGTAAAAAATAAAGTTCAAGAACAATTACAATTTTTGAAAAAACGACATGAGACATGACAAAAATGTATAAATAAAAGTTGTTCAACAAAAAAAGATCGTAAAATTGGTCAAAAATGATTTTCTCATACCACTCGTAGTTTTTATTTGAATCGTAAAAAAAACAATTATTGAAAAATTAAAATTTTTAAGAAAATGACGCAATGTACAAAAAAAAGAATAGACCATAGCCTAAATTAAATCTACAAATGACAATATTTCTGTTTCAACAGCGATTGCACATTATGAGATGTAATAAAAATTATACATTTATATCAAAGTAATAATAAAAACTAAAATTTGTATATATAATAATATAACAGAGTTGAACATAATATAGAAAAGTGCGCATCTCAGACAAATTTCGCTGAATTTTGCTGACTAAACAATTTTTGTTCATTTCGTTTTTTCGTATCTTGCATTGTTTGAACGTGAAATGGAATTTTTCATATTTAATAACATTTTTCTCAATTAAAACAAAAAATATGCATCTTAGAAAAAAATTTGCTCCAAGAAATTTTTTCTCATATTTTTGAGATAAGCAATGTGGCTTTTCAAGATTTATTCGATATTCCGTTTAGTTTTTCTGGAGAAGCCACTATTAGAGCAAAGCAACGTTAACTATTTTCGAGTTTTTTTTTCATTTTTATGTAACAAGCTTACAATTTTGATAAAAAAATTAGTGGATTGAATCAAGCTGTACTATTCTGCTTTTCATCAGGTGGTTATAAGCGATCGTTTACTAAATAGAGACCGATGAAAGTATAAAAATAAAAAACGAAATTCTTATTTCAAAAATAGATCACACAATGACCATACATTATTGCTGAATTTTTTCGGAAGTTTTATTGCATGGGTTTTAGGGTTGGCCGTTAAATGGTTGAAACAATATGACAAAGGAAATCCGACCGGATACTTCCTACGCAAGTTACCATGTTTAGAGACTACATTGACAAGGAAAACGACAACGACAGACAGTCACTAAAGTAAAATTCAGTTTTTCTCAATCAGTGAGTACAAAAACTTCGAGATTTGATGAAATCCGCGAAACTATATTTTCAGACAGAACCAATAACTTCTTATTATTATTAGATATGTACGATTATTAAGAGGATCGTTTCATTGAAAATTAGGTCTACCTTTCTGATCATCATGTTCGTGTGGCACCCCAACACATCGCAGGAAGTCCCTTGTTCTCGGTGGCGAACTTGATGATATTTCTGTTAGCAGACAGAAAAA
>JAABKJ010004642.1:0-24089 GCA_011634705.1 Andricus grossulariae
TTAATTTGCGGAAAAATACCAAAAATATATGTGAACAATTGTGATAATAAATACTAAAAGTATTGATCGAAAATAATTTTTTTTTTTTCATAAATTATAAGGAAAAAAATTTCAATTAGTGCAAAATGACCCGAAATTGAGAACTACCCGTTTTTTTCGGAACTACCCGATTTAGCAGAGCTGCCCGTTACAATATACTCTGGCATAAAGTTAACTTCTTTTTCAAGCCTTCAACCTTTTTCCATCCCCTTAGGATAAATTAGATATTTTCCACAAAAGAAATATTGTTTACTGCTTTAACTGTTTATACTGTGACTGTTGTTATATTGAGACACTTGTAGATCATTACATTATAGAATTAAAGAACATCAACGTCATAATTCTAATGGAGATAATATCACGGCACTTGAAAGACACAGAATTGAAACAGGTCACGACTTTGATTATCAACATCCAAAAATATAAGCTTTGGAAAAAAATTGGTACAAATGCCGTACCATTGAATCTTTTTACATTAATAAGGAAAGAAAATGTGTCAATCTCAGATATGAAAACTCCAAACTATCGGATTTCTATAGTCTATTGTGTGAAAACTAACTTCATTTCACTATTACATTCTTAATATTTGTTATTGATTTCAAATTTTGCTCCTGATTCTTCGACTATGTTCCATACTCATTGACTTTATGAACGGTCTTACCTGAGCCTTCATGGATGTCTTTGTAAACACTTGTTGGAATTTTGACAGTTGAAAGACTCTATTCTGCAAACACTGCTCGCTTCTCGTAATAATTTTGTCCACAAACTTCACTAAAATGTAAAACTTAAATTTATGTGAACTTTTTGGTTCACTTCAAAATCACTACTATGTTGTTCTCATATTATTCTTTGATAAGTTTTTTGTTTGCTCAACTTTAACTGCACTTTGTTTCGTTACCATAACCTTCAATTATGTTCTTTTTTCCCTTTTTCCACATCATTTTTGTTTTTTTCTTCATTTTTTACATTGATACCAATGTCTAATAACATTGATACATAAAAATTTCTATCTCCAGTTTATTGTCTACAAACAATTTTCTATTTTGACAATGAATCACATTGTTCTGATGGAAAAGGTTATATTAAACTTAGATACACAAAGATATTTTGTCTCTTAATCGCGAATTTTTCATATGATGTTCAGGTAGTAATTTTTGTTTAAAAATATTATTTTTCTTCACATGTTATATCTTGAGACCATCGTGATGATTTCTTTATTCACTTTTTACTTATACTTTCAAATGTTTTCATGTTGTTTTTATTTTTCAAAACACTATTTGTTATTTGTATGACTAATGTGAAAGTTTAAAATAATTCTACAATTAATTATTTTTTGATGCAGGCTTGCAAAGGGACCACACTGAGTGCGAAACGTAGCCACTTTTTAACCTTATTCTACAGGTTTTCTATTATTTGGACCTTTGACACCAACAACTTATTTACATTAATTATTGTACATATACTTATATTGTTTTTAATTGATTCAAATGTTCTTTTCTAAATTTTATGACAGTTAATTTAACATATCTATCAACTAAACCTTTTATTCAACCAATTTTATAACAAAATAAATTATGTTAATTGTAATTAAGATACCTCCTAGACCAAGAAGATTTTTGTTACCAATTTGTTAGTGAATTACCTTTTGTAGTTTTAATTTTTTGCAAATCAACGTAGTTGTTAACATTAGCAATTTCACGTTCATGAGTCAATTTAATGCAATCTCCTATACTATTGAAACCATTAAAAAAAAACATGAATTTCGTCAGAAGGAACAATTACAGGGATTTCAGCAGCGTATCTTTTATAATGTATAGGTTTAAATTCTAATAAATCAGGAGCTCTCAACAACATTCAAAACTGAATCAGAAACTAGTGGGGATCAAGGCGAACCCATAGGAAACCCCAATATTTGTTCATAAAGTTTTGTTTGAGGAGAAAAAACAGTATTTTTGTTAAGTTATGATTTAGAATAAGGTTTTCTTCAATACAATCTAAAACTAGATCTAGTGAGATGCTATAAAACATCAACACATCTAAGGAAACTATTGAATGAGTTTTAGGTATATTTATGTTTTTTAGAATATGTTTAAGTTTCTAACGACTTTTTATATATGAACTAGTGTTTATAGAAAATGGTTTCAAAATATTTGAAATCTATTTAAATAAATTGTAAGTAGGAGAACCAACTGTGGAAACAATCAGTCGCCAATTTAAATTTGGTTTGTGAACCTTTGGGAAAGCATAAGCTTTTCATTCTAACGCACTGTTGTGAGTTTTTAAACAGTATGCAGTTATGCACATTAATTTCTTGTTCTCTTATCTAATAGCTATATCATTACATTTTTCTTCAATTGTTGGAAACATACTAGTTTTTATGTTTTCATCCAGAATATCATTTATAAAATGTTTACAACTATTTTGTTATAGTCATCTATATCAGTTGCAACAGTTAAATTGCCCTTATCGGCGTTTACAAAGATTAAATGCTTATGTTTCTTTTGAAAATTTTCAACTTATTTAACAGATTTTTCGAAATTGTTTAATTTAATAATATTGTTATGATTTGAAACTACTTGAGTAACTGTTTTTTGGATAATAAATGGCAAATTTTCTTCTTCGATATATTTTATAGGATTCTCCATATTCGTAACAAAACTGTTGATAGAAATTTTATTTGCATTTGAAGGAACACTGGATTTGTCACCCAGAGCTAAAGTTTCAGCGACCTCATGAGGGATTTCAACATTTGTTAAATTTTTGAAACACCTGTTCAATCTAAAATCTTTAATTTATATATTGCGAGTCAAAAAAATTATTAATAGAGCCATCAGATGTAACTCTTAATAAACGATATTTTAAGTAATTTAAATGTTGAAATAATTTTTGCAAGATTTATTTAAAAATGAAAATCTTCCTTCATTCTTCGAAACTAATGCAGTTCAAAGCTCTTGAATATTTTCCTATCTGCTGTAGGTTAGTTTTCCCCATATCAATTTTAATCTTAGATTGAAGTTTTAAATCATCTAAACTTTCAAATAGTGAAATCATTGATATAGCCCCCAAGATATTCTTCATGTACTTATCTATCTAAGCCTCTACGGAGAGTCACGAAACGTGAAATCGATTGCAAGAATTATCTTACGGAGCATCGAAGTCAACCAGACTCTAGAGATATTTTGACGCCCTCAGAATCGAAATTAATGGACGCTTGAAAGGTTTCTTCAGTCTATCATATTTGTATGCAACTAAAAATTGAAGAAAAGTATACTTTGCATCGAGTAATGCACACTTCAAATCAGATTGCAACATAATTGGGAGGGGGGGGGGAGTTTCATTATCTTAATGATTTTGGACAGTGCATAAATTACATGAAGCTTTTTCTGATCTTTTTTACGTGAATTTATTTAGGATTCCTCTAAAAATAACGTAAGACGATTTTGAGGAAAAAGGGGTTTCATCAAATTTTACTATTCCTTACAAATTTACAAAGCAATTCAACTTTCAAAGAAGTAGTTGAACTTTCAACCAAAAAAGATTAATTTTCACCGAGATATGTAATAGTTCATATTTTAAGAAAGAAAATATTTTCATTTAATTAATTTATTCAATTAAAAACAGTCGAATTGAAAAACGAAATTTCAATTTAATAGTTGAATCTTTAGCCAAAGCTGATTTATTGTCAACCAAAAAGTTGAATTTCTAACAAACAAAAAAATCGTTTCTACAAAAAGAGATAAGTTTTCAAATCCCGGAGGCGAATTTTCACCAAGAAAGATTTGTCAGTCAATAAAGAAGAAAATGTGATCCAAAATTTCAAATTTTCATGAAAAAACAAATACCTTTTTATAAAACAGTTGCATTTTTAACAAGATGATTCAATCTTGAACCAAGGTGGTTGAATTTTCAACCAAGAAGAGTAATATTCTACCAAAACGGACAAATTTTTTACGAAATGGTTCGATTTTACAAACAAAAAGAGTAATTTTCTACCAAAAAAGACAAATTTGTAACCAGTTGCATAAATTTTCAAACAAAAAAATTAATATTTGGTTTGCCCCAACCAAATTTTCTGCTCATTTTTCCCACATCTTTTGGTATATTTTATTTAAATGTTATCCAAACAAAATATGAATTTAATTTTATATAATCGTGAATCTCACAACGAATAGTGAGTCAAAAATATTTCATACTAGAATAAGAATGCTTGTAATTAAATTCTTTAATAATTTTGTTTTCATTTGAGAAATTTCTTATTTTTCTTGTTGTTGCGCTTAAATTTCAACTTAATTAATAGAACTTAATAAGAAAAAATTTACCATTATATTTTTTGTTGGGAATAATTCTCGTTGGATTAAAAATTCTACTGTGTGGTAGAAAAATTTAAGTATTTTGTTGAAAATTCGTTCAATTTTTGGTTCAAAATTAATTTTCTTACCACGTTAACCATTCCATTTTTAATTGACATAAAAAAAATTAATTTTTATTCAGTTGAATATGCAAATACTTGATTGAAAATGTATGTAGTTTATGAATAATTAGTCTTTTTTGTAGAAAATTAATTTCCGTTTGCTAAGAATTCGTTTCCTTTTTTGAATAAGAATTGATTGCTTTTACTCAAAATGTAACAATTCCATTTCTAGTTCAAAATTGATATTTCAAATTATCAATTGATCTTTTTTTCAAATGCATGGCAGAAAATTAATCTGTTTTAGATAAGGATTAAACTATTTTGTTGAAAGTTTGTCTTCTTTGGTTAAATTCAAATATTTTTTACTTGAAAGTAAAATGTTTTCTTGGTTGCAATATCTTCTTCAATATGTTTCTTCGAGAATTAATATTTTGACTGAAAATTCAACTAATTAGCTAAAAGTTGAACTACTTTCTTGAAAATTCAGTTTTTGTTTGTTTGTTGAAGATTAAAGATTTTACTCGAGAATCCATTTCTTTGATTGGAAATGTACCTATTTCATTGAAAAATTGTGTTTTTGTGTTTAAAATTAAAATATTTTGGTAGATAATCAAACTATTTTGTGGAAAATTCGTATTCTTTGGATGAATTCTACTGATTTTGATTTAAAATTAAAATATTTTGTTGTTGAAATATTAGCTATTATATGTTTGTTTGCAAAGTAATTTGTCTGCTGTGGAAAAATGAACTATTTGGTTCAAAGTTGAACTAATTTGTAAAAAGACTCATTTTTTGTGTGTTGAAGATTCATCAGCTTATTTTGTTAAAAACTCGTCCTTTTTAGTTGAATTAAAATGGTTGAAAATTCGTTTTTTTTTCTGTGGAAAATTATTTTTTGGAACTTAAATTTAACGATTCTCTTTTCCAGTTTAAGAGTCAACTGTTTTCTTAAACATTCGACTTTTTAGCCTTAAAACTGAACTATCTGTTTGAAAATAATCTATTCGGGTTAGAAAATTGATCTCGTTTGTTAAAAATTTAGCTATATAGTAGAGGATTCAACTATTTTGTTAAAAGTTCGCCTTTTTTCTTTGAAATCAACTGCTTGACAATTAGTTCTTTTTCACCCAAAATTATTTGAGTATTACATTTTTCGTTGAAAACTTATTTATTCAGTTGAAAATTCTGCTCTTTGGTTGAAAATTCATGTATTTTATTGAAAATTTGTCTTTTGGTAAACAATTAATCTTTTTTGTTGAAAATGCATCTTTGTAGGTTAAAAATTCAGATATTTGGTTAAAAAATCAACTATTTTTTTAAAAGTTTAAAGATTTTGTTAAAAATTCGACCATTTGGTTAAAGAAATCTTTTTTGCATGAAAATTCGATCTTTTGATTCAAAATTCATTTTTTATAGTGGGAAAGTCATTTTCTTTGTTGAAAATTCATCTCAGTTTGCTGAAAATAAACTTTTTTGTCGAAAATCTAACTTTTCAGGTTGAAAATGCACAGATTTAAATTTTATTTTTTTATCACGGAAGTCTTACGCGTTACAAAACTTTTGCGACCACCTCCTATGTGACACTTTGGGACGTTAGGGGAGCCCCACCCCAGCTTTAGAGTGACACATAATATGTGGACGCTCCCTAAACCGTTTGATCAAAAAACCTAGTTGACACCATAAAAAACTACCAGATGCATGTATTATATCTTATCTAGTAAAATTTCACTGATTCATATCAACAGAAGAATTTGTTCGTGATGTGATACATATTTATAAATATGAAACACGTCCCAAATTTTGTTCATGCATAATACATTATGGAGAAATTCTTTATGATGCGGGTGCAGAAAGCAGAAGGGATTAGGTACACTTGAATTGGATCGATTTTCATCGCCCAAAGGCTTTGAATAAGCCATCGATTTATATCGTATATGTAAATTCGCTTTCGATTTCGGTGTGGCGCAATCGATATTCAGACGAAATCGCGGCCGTGAAATTACAGTGCACAGCACCGCACAGTGGGGAAAAAATGACTTTTCTGGTTCAAAGTAATGTACAGTCCACAAATATTGACCGATTTGGAAAACAAAATTTTAACAAGAACTGGTAAAATTTCAAAGAAAGTTGTTAAGCCTGATTTTTGATTATATTTCCGAAATTTTTTATTAATAAATAAATATGACGAAAAAATGGCAATTTTTTTTATTTGACGTCACCCTTGCTGGTAAATAATAGGAAAATTGATGCAATGGTCTACGTTCTATAGATTTACATTATATAAAGCTATTACATCATGACACAATGAACGAAACAAATTTTACAAACAAATTATTTGTGGAAAATGTGTTTTCTATAATTTTGAATAATTTTACGTTTTTTAAACTTATATTGCAAGAAATTTGGATGGAAACAATATTATAATAAAGAACATTTCTCTGAAGATTATTCTCGATAATATTATGAACAAATGCATTATTCAAGTATTTGTCGACATCTCATGAAAATTGCAGCAAAGTTAATAATTTTTTGATAAATTTTATGATTTTTTATAACAAATTTCATAAACAAATGCCTTATTCAGTCATTTATTGACGAAAATTTAGTTTTTTTTTTCAATTTCAGTCCTGTTAGTTGGGAACTTCAAAATAATTTTATCAACATTCATGGTCACGATTTTTCATGTTTTTTCAAACAAATTTAATAAAAAAATGGATTATTCGGGCATCTGTCAACGGAAAAATTCGTTTTCTTCGGCGTCCAATTTTTGATAAAAGGAGGTCAATAAGTTAAAACGAAAACAAAAAGTCGCTTTTGTCGCTTCTTCGAAAAGTTATTAAACACTGCAGTCCAGCGGATAGTAACTATTCCTCAAGTGAATCATGCAAGCAATTTTAAAGGTGGAAGTCATATGCATATAATTGACAATAAAAAATTATGTTTTTATCAAAACTATGCAAGATGCGGCATAATGTTGGAAAATGAGATTAGTAATCTCAAAAATATCTACAAAGTTTTATGAAATCATTTTTCTATCAGACACATAGTTTTCTTTTAGTCGTGACAAATGTTATTAGAAATAATAAAGTTCAATTTCACGGTCAAGCTATGCAAGATACGAAAACACGTTTAAAAGTAAATTTATTCACCTGAAAAAGATCTACGAGTTTTCTTCAGATCATTTTTCAACAGAATTTTGTAATAGAATGAAATTTATATTATTCATTTTCTTCTTTCCCAGAGCATTTCGTATTAAAAATGGAGGCATTTTTAAAATAATTTTGGCACCCTGAGAAACGTTTTTAGGGGAAGACGCAATCGAGATAATGGATTTATTGTACTTAGGAACTATTAAAGAACCTTATATGAACTTATGTTGTACTTGCTAAACGAAAGTGATAAATATGAAGTACTATTCAACTGAAGTGTATATTGATCAAAAAAATCAATATCAGTGAACTGAAATAAGGCAATACTTATAAAGAAGTATCATGATTTACTTAAAACAAAAACATTTATCAACATTTCGCAAAAATTTATGCAAAAAAGGAATTTTAAATAAATAAGCTGAAAATATTTCTGTACCTTCTTTTGGGACATTTTCTTGTTATAAAAAATCCTACCCACTATGCGGGCATATGCTTATAATTTTTCAATTTTAATGTTATTTTTTATACTTAAAAAAATAGTCGGCCTATTGAAAAATGGTTTAAAGAAAACTCGTAGATATTTTGAAGATAAATAATTTTATGTTGAAACTTTTTTTCTTATCTTGCATAATTTGATTTATTATCCAATGCCTTTAAATGAAATTATTTTCCATGATGTTAAATATTTACAAATAATATTCGATAAGAGTTAAAATCTAAGGCTAAATATGGGTTTCCAAAGAAAAAAAATTATATGTAATATAACATAAATTCATGGAATTTTTAAGATGAACAAATTGGGTTCTTAACATTTTTCCGTATCTTGCATAGTTTGAAGGGATAATATAATGTTATATTTTTAATAAAATGAGGATGTCTCTCGTCTTAAAAATGTTTTTAAGGATTCGTATGTCTAAAAAAGTATGAAATTGCGTGTGACATGAGTTACATGATTCACATTAAAAATATTCACCATCCACCGGACTATGTGTTTAACAACTTTTACAAGAAGGGACAAAAATTATTTTTTGTAATTGTTTCTACTTTGAGACCTTCTTTTTTTTTCTTCAATAATTTGACGTGATGGATTACTAAGGCCCATTAGATCGAAAGAAAAAATTCGCCCCTAATGGATTTTGATAGTCTTTGTCTGGTTCAATCTACTTGATCAAGTAAATAATATTCTAATGCTAATTGCACTTTCACATCTCCCACAGGATATCCATTGTACATATGGGTCAGGAGTGTAACATATTCCTTTTTCAATCAAAAATTTTCTGCATTGATCTCATATATTCGGTTATTTCAGGACACGTTAAAAGTAAATCTTGTTTCGTATATTCTTTTGTTACCAGCGTCAGCAGACGGATCATTTCTTGTGCATTTGTACAGTTTTTCCAAGTTTTTTGAAAATTAGATATATATTCGTCGCAAGGAACGCACTTTTCTTTTGGCAATGATACATTATAAACTCTTGAAAGTTTACTGGTCTTCGATTCCGTAAACGCATCTATCAGCTGTCTTCTTTTTTTGCAACTATAGTTTTCTCGGGACCTTTCTTTGATATTTGATGGATTTATTTCCTCTATCTGAAAAATTGGTTGAAATTCTTCGTCTTCTTACTCTAACTGTTCATTATCACATACATTTACATCATCCATCATTGGTGCTTCGTCATCGGAATTCCCTGAAATGAAGACACGCGACACTTACCAATAATTCGGCGGTAACAATTTTTACAAACATTGTCGCTTGAAATTCTTCTTCTTTCTGAGAAAAGAGGTCCTAATAAAATAGACAACTCATCAAGCTGTGCAAATGGGTCACTAGAATTGCTGTATATCACTTTCTTGCGAACAGTTTCGAAGTCAGGCCATTTTTTTCGCTTGCTTGAATAAATTATTTTTTGAAGCATTGGCCATTTTATCTTAACAAATAAAATACAACTAAAAAAACTATATCGAACACTTTAATTATTCAACACGATTTTTTTTACTCCAGATATTGCCAAAGACGAAATGACACTAAACAAAATATTCTATCTTTCCGGACTTCCGTTTGTTTCTGGAAGTGCATTCCATCTTTTTTATATCGGCAACATTTTTAAATAACGTCATAGTTATATATCATATTTAAAAAAGTCGATTTACAAAACATTAGTTTTTCTATAAGAAGAAATAGTTTAGCAAGGACGCAAATCATAGGATATCTTCATCATATTGCAATAAATTAAAAAAAAAAGAATAAAACAAAAAATCGAAGGTGGCTTTTTTGTAGCCCTAAGTTCGTGAAAAAAATTTGTTGACAACAAAAAAACACGTGTCTCATATTTTACATTAGAAAAAAATATATTTCAGCCCCAAAAAATTGCGTGATATAACCAGGGTCAGACTGCCTGATTTCATAAGAAACTGAAATAAAATTTGAAATGAAATATGTAATTTTTTTCTGTCTTTTTCAAACAAATCTATATATAAATTTTTTTTGAAAAGACAAATAATTGATCAACTAAGTAAAAGTGTTGATGAATATATTATCGGGTTCCCAATTAAAAGGACTGACAAGAAAAAAAATGAATTCTTCGGTTGACAAATGCCCGAATAATGAATTTTAAAATTAAATTAGTTTAAAATGAATTTAATCAACTGATTATGAATGCTGCTGGAATTATCGTGAAGTAACCAATTCAAAGGATTCACATTGAAAAGAACGAGTTTTTCCGCTGACACATGTCCAAATAATGCAATTTTTTATTTGATATGAAAACAAAAAATTTATAAACTAATTATTAATCTTGCTGAAATTATCATAATGTTCCCAGTTAACAAAACTGACGTTGGAAAAAGGACAGAATTTTTTCGTCGACAAATGCCTGAATAATGCATTTGTTTATTAAATTTGTTGATCATATTAATAAGAATGATATGAAGAGAAATTTTCTTCATGATTATATTGTTTGCATCCAAATTTCTCGCAATACATGTTAGAAAAACATGAAATTACTGAAAATTATAGAAAACACACTTTAAACAAATAATTTGTTCATAAATTTATGTCACACCAATTTTCCTATTATTAACTAGCACTAGGAACGTTAAATAAAACGAATTTCTATTTCTTCGTTATATTTGTTTATTTATAACAAAAATTGAAATTTTTTTTCCCCACTGGGCACCGGTCGCGAGAGAGGAAGCGATTCGGTGTGCAGACTGGGGGGCAGCCAAGAGCGATAGAGAAAGAGTGACAAAGGTGGGGGCGGCGGTATCGCGTAACCACTTAAACAGGCCGTAATCACATTGTTTTCCAGTAATTGCGCATTAATAGATGAGAACTGGGTCCCTCTTTCTCTCCTTCTCATTCTTGCCTGTACTTTTCCGATGTACAAACAACGAAGCGCGCCTTTTAAAGAGCCGGCGCATCGGTCACATGTTGCATTCTCCACGTTTCAAATCGAAAGTGCTTCAATCTGACCTTGAAAGTTAGTTTATGCAACGCTGGTCCCTATTTATTCCAATTCATCCGTATTAAGACGTAATCGGGGGAAATTTGCTGTTCCTGGGAGTTAAGTGGAAAGGAAAAGATCAACAGGAAAATCAGAGGATTAACTCAATTCAGAGAAAGATATGACGTGCTGAAATGAACTGATCAATTGATAAGAACTGAATAATTAAGCTTGAAGTACTTTTCGAAGTTTCAAGATAAAAAGTATGCAATTAAATAAGGAGTTATCCACAACTGACGTAAGACGATTTGGGGGTGGCGGGGTTTACTAAAATCTTACTATAAATAGAAAAGAAACAATCTGACAAATCATTCATGTCTAAAATTGTTGATATTGAAAACATTCTTTGTACAAAATTTAAATGAAAAAGATTTCTTTCGAGAAATTGAGGTGAAAATTATTTGGCCTTAATTAAAAGAACTTGAAATATTCATAAGCAAACCATGCAGATTGGAACGAAACTAGAGCTGAATGCTTCTTTAAAAAAATATATTTAAGATCGAAATGAAATCTACTCTCTCATAAATAATTTGATGTACCGAAATCAGAGCATTTAAAAAGTCACAATTCAAAATTAGATTTCTATTGTTTCTTTTTCGTGTTAGGTGGGATATTACAACCTACCAAAAGAGACAAATTTTCAACACGATACATGAAATTTCAACGAAATAAGATAAATTTTCAATCAAAAAGCAAATATGTAAATTTTAAGTTAAAAAGGTTAATTTGAAAGAGAATTAAACGAGTTTTTAACAATCTGGTTGAATTATCAACCAAAGAAATTTATTTGTAATATAAAAGACTTATTTTCTACCCCAAAAAAATTAGTTAAATTAGGCGCCCAGCGCCTACATGGAAGGGTTTCGTAGCCTAATGAGACGTTAATTCAAGTCCTAATAGAATCTCACCTAATTTTTTTTCAATTTTGAAAAAAAATGTATGAAAATTTTTTTTTTCGAAAAAAAAATGTCAGGAAAAAAAATTGAAAAAAATTTGTTTGAATAAAAAGTGTTGAAAAAAATGCAAACAAAAATTTGAAGGAAATTTTTTAAACATTATTTTTGGAATTTATTTTCCTAAAAAAAACTTAGTTGAGTCGTTGAAACCTTCCCATAGTAAAATTTTCCTCGCATACTCTATCTACATCTCTCTCCCCTCACACCCCCTCCTTGGAAAATAGTACGACGGACGGACGGAGACCCGACCGAAACTATAAGGGTTTCAGCCCGGGGCTACGTAACCCTAAGAAACGGATTTTGAACAAAATAGAAATTATTCAAATAAATGTTAAGCCAAAAAGATTAATTTTCTACCAAAAACGACGAATTTTTAACACAATAGTTAAGTTTTTGACCAAAGAAAGAATTCTTCAACTTAACTAATAATTCATTAAAAAAATGATTCTTTATTCAAAAAAATTCATTTTCGACAAAGGAAAAAGAATTTTTAAGAAAAGAGTTCAATTTTTAAACAAAGAAATGAATTTTTAACTGAAATGATGAATATGCGCCTAAAAAATTAACTTGTAACCGAACAGTAAAATTTTTAATCAAATAGATGAATTATCAACCAGGAAGATTGATTTCATATCAGGAAGATTCCATTTCTAACAGGAAGATCAATTTTCTATAAAAAAGACGAATTTTCAACTAAAAAAGATACATTTTCAACCAGAAATGAAATTGTTAAACTTTCAGCTAAACAAGTCACATTCAACAAAAGAAAAAACAACTAATTTTTAACAAATAAGTTAAATTTTCTGCCAAATAATTTAATTTTCGGTTAAAAAGATAAACCCTTTACCAAGAAGACTAATTTTCTTTCCAAAAACGACTAATTTTCTACAAAATAGTTAAATTTTCGACCAAGGAAAGGAATCTTCAACTTAACTAATGAATCTTTAAAAAATTAATTTTTAATGAAATAGTAAAATTCGCAACCAAAAAGATAAATTTTCAATGAAGAAGATTAATTTTCTACCAAAAAAGACGAATTTTCAGTTGAAAAACATAAATTTTCAACCAAAAATGGAACAGATAATGTTTTATTTCAAAAAAATTATTTAAAACCAAGAAAAAGGAATTTTAAGAAAAGAGTTCAAATTTTAAACAAAAAAATTAATTTTTAACTCAAATGATGAATGTTCACCTAAAAAATTAAGTTTTAACTGAATAGTACACTTTTCAACTCAAAGACCAGGAGGTTTATTTTATACCAATCATTTAAACAAGTCCTCTTCAACAAAATAAATGTAGCCGATAAGTTGAATTTTTTACCAAAGAAATTAATTTTCGGCTAAAAAGATAAATCCCTAACCAAGAAGAACAATTCCTCACCAAAAACTCGAATTTTCAACAAAATACCTGAGTTTTCAACTAAAATATAAGTTTTCTACCAAAAATGGAATCGTTAATTTTTTGGTTAGAAAATTTATTATCAACCAAAGAAATAATGAATTTCAACAAATAAGTTACATTTTCAACCAAAAAGAAATGAATTTTTAAGCAAAAAGATCAATTTCATACGAAAATGGTCGAGTTTTCAAATAAATAGTTGCATTTTTACCTAGAAAAAATAAATTTTTAACGAAACATTTAATTCTCTATCAAACAATTGAATATCCTACCAAAATTTTTGAATTTTTAACCCAAAAAGACGAATTTTCAACAAAGTAATTCAGATTTTTATTCAAGAAGAATGGCTTTATAATAACAATTTTGAAAATAGGTCAATTTTTGACCATATTATAACATTTTTCACCAAAGAAGATGGATTTTAGAAAAACATGTTGCCTAATTTGTAGATGATCACAAGGAACATTCTCAGGTGTAATTGTTTTTTTAAATTTTTCAAAGAATGTTTTTCTTCATTTTGTATCTCCCCTACATACATTTTCAATTCACTTCGTTTTCATGAACAACTTTATTTTTTTATTTTACTATTTTGCTTAATACAATTTTTCCATTAAAACATAGCTTCTATTTCAATCATGAAAAATATGATTCAGAAAAAAAATTCCATTATCCGGATAAACTTTGAAAAATATTACAAAGTGTAGAAAAGAAAAATTGCTTATCTCAGAAAGGTCTGCAAAATCTACTTCAAACAATTTTCAACAAGATGCATGGTTTGGGTTTCAATCATGAAAAAAGTTAGTAAAAAAATTCATTTTTTGGTCAAACAAGGTACGAATAAATGTTGAAAAGAAAAATTATTTACCTTACAAAGTTCTATCAATTTCGTAAAGACTATTTTTCGATGAGTCGCATATTTTCAATCGTGGAAAATAGCATAAAATTAAAAATATTCAATTTTTGAAAAAACCGCAAAATATAGGGAAACGGTACCAATTATCCAGGTGGATCCTATTGAACGAGGTCAAAGATAAAATTCTTTCTATTTTGAATGTTTTTTTACGTACATCTATTTTTTTGATTCAGAAGTTTAAATGAGACTCACTTTATGACTTTTACAAAACAACACGTTTTTAAATTTTTTGGGTTAAAGTAAATCAACTGTTTCCGTGAAAAATAGTTCCCCCTCTGTAATTGGTTCCCTCACCCTATAATAAAATGTTCAATAAGAAAATTGTTCGCCCTAAAAAGATCTAAAAAATTTGCTTGAGACTACTTTCTGATAATAGGCTAAGTTATATACATGTGATGATAATGTTTTCATTGAGGCTAAAAGAGCTTTAACAAAAGAGAATTCACAATCACCAAATGACAGGAGTCAATGATTGTACCTTTTATTTTAAAAGGTACACATGAGGGAGGTGTCCAAAAACGGGACGCCTAGCGCGAGGTAAATACATTATCGAACGCGAAGCGCGAGATCCGACAGACACGCGCCTTAGACGCGCCTGAACTTCCAAGCGCAGCGAGTCGCGCGCAATGAGAATGTGATTTTTGTACTGGTTTAGAGTAATATTAGAAAAAATAATACGTGAGGTTGGTGTACCCATGGCCTGTTTGAATAATTCTGCCCTGTTGTGGAGTGCGCTAGGCTAGGCAGTACGCAAAGGATCATCTCTCGGATATTGCGAGGTGACGCGGCGCGTCATGAGTCAGATATCCTGTAGGTTTCAGCGTGCCGGGTCACAGGTCGGCTGCATTTGCTCCTACTCCTCTTCTGCGCGCATCTATTGCCCCGAGTCCTTGATATTAGAATGGCCCAGGCAACACGCATCCAGTGACCGTTACACGTTTCTCATCTGCGTTCGTTCGTTGTACGTTTTTACACAATCGAACAAGTTTGTACATGTACAATGTACATTCTATATACCAACATTCCCAACAACATCTAATTCCTACGTAAGTATAAATATAATGCATGATTACGTATACACAACCTACACATACGTATTATTACTCACACAACTTAAACACAATAATTAGGTATATAACATCTGTATCTTTTCTCGTGCTATGCGCAACTCAACGTCTAATAATCTCTAGGATATCAATGAAAAAAATGTGCAGATGAGTAATTCTTCATGAAGAGTTCATTTTTACTTTCAGGTGTTATAACTTTAACAAAATTAAAGTTAGGATAATCGGCACAATGATTGGCCACTTCAGGAATTTTTTTCAGTTTAAAAACTTTCAGAAAACACTACAAGCGTCGAAAGAAATTCTAAAGATGGATAATAAATTTTATAAAGATTAAAATTGTGATAGTGAGTTAAGCGTCAAAAGTATTAAATAAATTATATTTAAAGAAATTAAAAATAATGTCAAAAAACATAATGATTGGCCACGACGACATAGTGACATTGATTGTATGATTGGACACTAAAATGTGGTGAAATGCAGTAATTGGCCACCTGCGTGGCCACATCAGGTTATTATTACTGATTTTAAAGAACAGTGATCAGCCTCTAAATTGAATTATGATTGGCCACAGCCAAACGCTGTTTTTGACTGTTTATTGACAATTATATACATAATCTACAAAAAGTTTGAATAATTTTGAGTAAATTATTACAAAAATATTAGTTATTTGCTTTGCAGATATTGTGGCTAATCAATATGTTTCCACTTTATTCACTATGACAATGATTGACCATCCATTCATTGACAAACTGACATGATTTTAGGTTTGGAATAATACTATCGTGTATCTTTATTCAACAGATTCAATTAAAATCTAAACGTTTTTAGGAAAATCTTTCATAACTATTTGAAAAAAACTAAATTGCAACAAGTTGACACTCCTAACCTGAACAAATTTTCGGTGAAATTCCTTAGTCATTCAGCATTCCCGATTTTACTTACTATGTCAATTAAGCGCATTACACTACATTAACCTAGCTTTTCAAATACGCTGCAAAATTGTTTGCGCTTTATCCTGCATTATTTCTGAATATTCTTTCATATAAGCATATTAAAATGAGGTAATCATTGTACCGATTACCCTACGATGGTTTGATCCCATAGACAAAATGTTACGAATCAAAGCATTCAAATTGGACAAACTCTAACACTTAAGCTTACAGAAAAATGTTAATATTGAAATCTGTTAAAATTAGAAAATATTTAAGACAAAATTTCAAAATTGTATCATTTGAAAACACTTGGTATCAAGCAATATTTTTAATTCCTCTTATCCAAATTAAATGGATAAAAATACGTCCCAAAACGATTGCATTGATTTGATTTAAAAATAAGGAAATTCGTTTGAATGCATATTGTTAAATGTGAACAATTTTTTAATGTAAAAGGGTGTTAGTGCAGACACAAAGGTATATACAAAAAACTGTCTATCTTCAATGCACTTGATTTTTCGAAACAAAGAAGTACTTCCGAGATATTATTCAACTCTATCGAATCATTGAATGAACATCCTGAAAGAAGAAACCAGCTCCGACAAAACCCTTGTCAATAGTGAAGTGTATCCCCAAAAACAAAAATCTGGTCACACAAAAAGTTGCGTAACTCTTTATTTTTTCAATTTAAACAAACAAACAAACAAAAAAGTGCTTTTTATCTATTACTTAGCTTTAATTAATCGTGAAAAGAATAGGTAAAAAGAGGTATTCACTTTAAAAAAATGTCAAGAATGGGTTTTCACCCACTTCTAAATCGAACTGGGCCATACTCTTCTCCAGAGACAGGATTCCGGCAAAAACAATTCATGCCCTGGAACCCTTCAAATAGTAATAGAAATGACTTGAAATCTTTAAAAACAGAGTTTCGAAAAATTTGTTCAACATATAAAAGCACCAGCAGCTCTAGCCTGATTAAAACGGGTTCGATCATGATTCTGATAACAAAATCGCAGTATTATCACCACATGAATTCTACATGGTTTTACACCGCGTTTATTCCTTTCGCTCTTCTACATATGATACAGGCTATATCGAGCGATCGATCGGTTGGCAGGTCGATTGTCTGATCGCGCCAAGGGAGCGACGAAGTCCCACGAACTCCCGATCAATTCACCGGGATTACCGGCATTTCCACTGCGTTGCGTCCTCATTTCCGCGAATTCCACCCTCTTCCCACACTATCAAGAGAAAGGTCATCTTAATAAAGTCGTATGCCGCATAGTTGCTTAATTGCTTCGTTCCTTAGGTTTTGTTTATCGATTAGCAAAAAAATAAATCTTCTCCCCACACAAGAGTCAAAGATGGTAAGCTATAATTTAACACATTTAATTAACCCTCAAAGTTATCCCCTCTCTCTGCGACAACTTTGAAGAAGTTGGATTTCGATGCCTTTCTATGCGAGATATTTCGATGATTCTGTTCTTTTGTTGAAGCAAGTAAAATCAATATATTTTCAAATGCCTTCAACAATATAAATCCAAGATTGCAATTTAGTTAAGAATTGGAAAAAGAAAATACACTACACTTTTTAGACTCAAATATGATTAAAACCGATGATGGTAGTATCATAACTGATTGGTATAGAAAACCATCATTTCCAGGATGCACTTTGAGTTTTCTTTCAAATCATCCATCTGTACGATTATTCATAGTCTTTAATGATTTCAAAAAGGCTCGCGCTTTTCGGCACATGCGCAGTTGAAAATATGAATAGCCATTTATCGGACATCAACGAACTAAAAACGAACCCAAAAAAGGGTTCCATTGGACCACAATATTTTTGCACGAAAATTTGTTTGGATATACTTTTTTATATCCTTTATGAGATAAAACTAGTTAATATATATATTTTTAATTTTAACATATGAACAAAAATGAAAAATAAGAGCAAAATAGAAAAAATTACTCACGCTTAAAAAAAGGATGGGTATGAAAGACCTGAGGGATAACTTCATGGGTTAATGTAGGGGCGAGGGGGAAACAACTTACTGTACCGCTCATTTATCAGAATTGGTAATCCGGTATAATCCAAGGAATTGAGAGTAATCAGGTATAAAACAGTGTAATGCAGAGTAATCCATTTTTAATCCGGAGTAATGCAAGGTAGTCTCCTTGTGATCCAAATAATTCGGAGTATTTCATTTGATCTAAGTAATCCACTTCTAAGCCATATAAATCCACCTTTAATCCAGGGTAATCTACTTTTCATCCAGATAATTTGCAGTGATTTATGACATCCAAGTAATTCACTTGTAATGCAGAGTAATCCAGGTAATACGAAGTAATTTTCATAAATAATCCAAATAGTTTCCAATATTTTCTTAAAATTTTTTTTTAAATCAATTTTATTATTTGCAAATTCAACCGGTTTATTTTTGGTTCAAAATTGATCTATTTTAGTTGAAATCTCAAGTATTTTGTTGAAAATTCATCCCTTACAGTAGACAATTAATCTCCCCCATTCAAAATCCATGATTCTGGTTGAAAATTCAACTATTTGGTAAAAAATTAATCTACTTTGTAGAAAATTCAACAATTTTGTTAAAAATTCATACTTTGGTTGAAAATTTATCTGTTGAGTTAAAAATTCGTCTTTTTGGGTTGAAAATTCCAATATTTTCGTAAAAAATGTATATCTTTGGTTAAAAATATTAATATATTTTTAACAATTTGTTTTTTTTTGTTGAAAATTAATTTCTTTGATTGAAATCTCAACTTCATAATTTTTTGTTGTAAATTTATGGTTTTTATGCATTACTATGGTTGAAAATTCATGTCATTCGATAAAAAAAAGTCTTTTTTGGTAGAAAATTGATCTACTTTGTATGAGATTCAACAATTTTGTCAAAAAGTCAAAATAATGTTAGTATTTTGGTACAAAATTTATTTCTTTGGTTGACAATTCAACTATTTCGTTGAAAAATTATCTTTTTGGGTTGAAAATTCATAATAATCGCTTTTTAGCTAAGAATTCAACTGTTTGTTCGAAAGCTCATGTGCTTTGTTAAAAATTCGTCTACTTTGGCAGAAAATTAATATTCTCGGTTGAAAGTTCAAGTACTTGGTTGAACAACTTTGTTCAAAATTTCATTTGTTGTATAGAAATGCATCATTTGAGTAAAAAATAAGTCTACTTGGTTGAAAATTGACGTATTTTGTTGCAAATTCGTGTTTTTCGGTAGAAAGCTAATCTTCCTAGTTAAAAATTCATGTTATTGATTGGAGAGTCAACTATTTGGTAGCAAATAAAATAATTTTGCTAAGTAGTTTCCGTTTGGTTAAAAACTCATCTGTTTTGTTCAAAATTTTTAATTTCGTTTGAGAATTTAACTTTCTTTTATTTAAAATCAAAATCTGTTGTAATTGATATATCAACTAATACATTTTTCATTGAGAATTCATCTGCTTTGGTTCAGAATTAATCTTCTTTGTAGAATATTCAAGAGTTTGGTTGAAAATAATTTGTTCGTTAATGATTCTTCATTTTAGTTGAAAATCCAATAGCAAATGGAATTCTTAATTTTTAATAACACTTTTCACAATTGAAACAATAACTATGTATCTTATAAAAACATAGTTCTAACCAAATTTGTAGCTCCTTTTTAGGTAAAGAACTTCGTTAGTTAGCATTTTTTCATGTATTGCACAATTTTGCTGAAAAATACAATTATTTATTTTTAAGAACATTTTTCATGAATAAAACAAAAACTATGCTTGTTATCAAAAAATGTTTGCCAGAAAATTTTTGTATTGATATATTATCTCATTTTCTACAGTTCATGTAGTCCTTTCTTTTCAAGCCTTAACATAATGTACATACCAGAGGGCAATCCAGCCGAAAAAGAATGAATGGATTGCATGACCCAATGTAACCGTCAGGTTTTCGTTGTTTTTAAAATTAAAAGAAACTTTTTTTATTAAGCGTAATTCCTTTTGAGAAAAACAGCGTTTAGATCATGTTTTTGACTGTCTTTTTAATTAAAAAAATATAATATTAGCGCATAAAGTATTACACTTTTTTTTCTTAAAATTTTTGCACAGATTGACTTCATAATATTGTGTTTTTAATTTTCTTCTTAAAAATTAAAGATATTAATAATATCATTAAAACTCATAAGAACAGCCTGAACAACTGAATCATGTACCATCCCATCATTTTGAATAAGTTCATGAATACTTATAAAAAACCAGTCTACAACCATGTCAGTGTTTCTACGTGGATTGGAGATGATGCATAATTATTCCAAAGAATCTCTGACTAATTTGCATTGAACCTCGATTAAATTTGTGGGTCCAAACTACATCACACTATTATGCGTCAGCGCCGGATTTTAGACGCATTGTTTACTTTGTGCAAACAGTAATTATTATCATTATACATATCTATGTGAGCTCATTGCGGAGGAGGATACGTGAGCCATTCCCATGAATCATCGTCTCGGTCAGACAGGTGCTACAATTCATATTTCTTTATAGTTTCCGCATACTATTTTAGTGTAATGAAAGCTTGATATCTCGACATTAACTGACTAATCGTTTCACAGGCATACTATCAGCAACGCATGTGCGCGGCAATATTATTATTATTAATCAATCTTTCTGTCGTCATTAGGGCAGTCTGCCGGTTCTAATGTCAGACACAGTACAGTATGGAAACTAGAGCATAATTCTTTCTTCTTGATTTACATACATCCTACTCGAATTTTATCACCGTTTATTATATTTAACAATCATAATTACTCAGTGATTTAATAACCATTGAGAACTAACTTTCTATACATTATGATTTAACTACCCTTTTCAAACTTTTACCTGTCTTTCCAAATCAAAAATTGCACTTAAAATAGTTTTGTTTCAAGACAGACAAGTCAGGATACTATATACTAAATACTTTGAATAATTTTGTAAATTTTTTTTAATACATAGTAGGAAATATTTTCGATAAAGAGAAAAGCTTTTTATGAACACAATTGGCAATTTTTCCATGAATAACGGCAAATTTTCCGAATGCATTGTTTAATTTGCGAAAAGTTAGGAAATATATCAGAAGAATTTCACAATTTTTAGAATTTTTTCTACTTCGAGTACGAAGTTTATTTTCCCGATGAAGTTGAATATTTTTCCGTACAGGAAAAATGTATAGTCCAAACAGAAAAATATTAAAATATCAAATTACCAAACCAGAAATATATTTGAAAAAAGCATTTTTTTTAAACAGTCAACTGTGTACTCGACTCACGGATTTTCATAATTTCCAATTATAATAACTTTGTGTGTTTCAAATAGTATACAAAATTAAAACATCACGTCGAATTTTTCGGCTAGTGAGAAATACGGAGAAATCATATAAGTTTCAATTCAAGTTTTGGAAAAGTATACAAATTTTAAACCAATTCTGTTATTAATTCTACTCATTTGTATTTCAATCAGACTTTTTTACTATTTATAATTTTAACGTAAACTATGAAATAATTCATAAAGTTCAAACATCTGTCAAAATTATTCCTATTTAATTAGCGTTATATACAGACTTTCAACATTTTGTTTCCGTGCACGTGTACATTAAATCTTCTTTATACTACTGTGAACAAAAAGTAGAAAGACTTTTCCCATTCAAATCTCGCGGGCTTATCCGAACGAGTAGTAATAATAACAATAATAATAATATTATTTGAGCGTTATGCGTGTTTTGCATGAAGCTATCCGGCAGAAGTGGTCAGAATTATGATAAGAAAGCTCTGGTTTTTTGAATCACGATACAGCACCTTCTCCAACTGCATTAGTTATTCGAGACTATTTGGCGAAAAATTCGACTCATATCGTTCCGCAACCGCCCTATTAGCCTAATTTAGCATCGTCTGACTCCTAGGCTTTTCCGATACTTAAAAAAAAATGGTTGGGGAAACCGCTTTTGACCCGATTGAAGAGATACAAGTCTAATCAAAGAAGGTTTTCAAGGCCATTCCGGAAATCAATTTCAACAACTGTTTCGAATAAGCATATCCATTGTATCAGGAGCAGATTACCTTGAAGGGCATGCAATGAATTTTGAAGAATAATAAGACGTTGGTGTATTATATAAAAAATCTTACAATTTTTTTATCACAGTAGTTCGGAAATTCTTCTTACAAAATCGGAATTTTTATACAAATGTTCGGAAGATTTTCCATCTCGATTACGGAACTTATTTTTTCGATTAAATTTTATATTTGTTCAGATTTCAACATGAAATACTTCTTATGTGGATTGAAGAATTTTTCTTAAAAATCGAAATTATTATACAACTTTTCGTCAGTTTCACATCGATTACAAAGTTTATTTCCCGACAAAGTTTTATATTTTTTCACATGCACATGAAATATTTTGCATATGGATTTGATAAATTTTCCTACAAAATTGGAATTATTAATCTGATTTTTGGCAGTTGTTCTACCTTGATTAAAAAAGGAATGAATATAAAATTCATAGTTTGACAAAATTTTGAATTAAATAAAATGAACTTTGAATGTTTATTTGTAAAATGATTTCATTTCTGAAACGAAACGTCTCTTCGAAAACTTTTTTGTGCCCACTGGAATTGTGCATTTTTAAAGGAATTGACTATATAATAATTAATTTAAGATAGATATTGAAATCCATCAATTTTCAATTTGTTGATATTAAAGTTTAAAATTGTTTGGATATTGTACAATTCTAACAGCTTCAAATGAAATGTCATTTAATTTTAAACGCTTATTTCATTTCAGTGTAATAAATTTTGAATGGTCAGATTCATTAATTTGCAATATCGAATGCTCTAAATACTTGAATTATTGAGGTATCTACAAACCTGAAGATGTAAGTTTTGACAATTTCCACATTCAGTAATTGACATTCTGAATATTTCTTTCATGGAAATTATCCATTTTTGAAATTCAATTTTTCAATTGAAAAAAATGAGATCTTACTTTCCTCTCAAAAAAGTGGTTAACCATCATTAGTTTTTCAGTTTGATGCAACTGCACATGCGCCGAAGATCTTAGCACAAATTCAAAGTTAGGACCTTATGGCATGCTAACGAAGAAAAAAAATTTAAGAAGAAAAGTATAAAAATTGTTTTGTCATGATGAGCATCAGAATTTTTTTGTCCCTTTTGAGCCAATAATTTCATTATTGAAAACATGTGGATGAGATGCTTGTGAAATTCTACCTTTCATTTAACGTCTTAATTTTGTAATAAAAATTGTAAACGCTTCAAATAAAATTATTATTGCTCTCACCATAGTGAACAAACAATTTTGAAATGATAGGACATATCTGTTATTTTACGACGGCACTACTGCGCTTCTTGCTAAAAAATGCATTAGTTATAAGGGAAAAATAATTAAATAATAATTAATAAAATAATATTTTCTGAACAAGAATGGGCCTGCAAATTTTCATAATTTATTCGCAGATATACAAACATTATTTTAAACACGCAAAATCTGTTCAAACTTTCCAAGATATGGAAAAATAATGCATAAACAAATATACGTGTTTTAAAAGAAATTTGAAATAAGTCTTTAAAATTCCTGATAAAGAATTTATCTGTGACGTAAAATCAGTTTTCAGAAATATAAGGATTAAAAAAAAATAAATAAAAAAAAAATATATTTATTATATTATAAACAAATATAT
>JAABKJ010004643.1:0-24088 GCA_011634705.1 Andricus grossulariae
ATATATATATATATATATATATATATATATCCTTTTTTTGTAACTCATCATTGTTCATCTCGACTAAAACTTATCAATCTGTAAGTGCCGCAAACAATCCCATATAGTATATTTAATTTTATACGTTAGAATGTAAGTCTATCGTGTAATCTTCTAATAAAAATATTTTTATAATAAATAAATCTTTCACTGTATACGTTTTGAATTTCTACATTTTGAAATCTTCTATTTGTATTCCGTAATAAATTATTTAAAGCAGGCTATGCTATTTCAAATGCATTTTTGATTTGGATTTGTGAAAAGTGAACGAGAAAGAGCCCCAACCGTTAAGTGCTGGTACATAAAAATCTGCACGAGGATTTTCCATTTAGAAACTGTTCACTCGCTGCAGACACATCAAGGAATAAAGTCCTGTGTGTGATCAGCACTCAACAGACAGTAGACGCAGAACGAGCACTTTCTCCAATGCATAAAGCTGCACTAGTAAAAATACAGTCACGTAATGCGAACGCATGGTGCCTGTATGATCATCCTGAACATCTTGCTTATGGTGATAGCTTTGCGTGGGAATCAGTTGTTTTAATGCAAGTAAACTAACCCACATTTCACTCTTGATATAATAGAATTGAAGAGAAAATTTCTTATAGTAATGAATTATTACATTTATCTGGCCGCAGTACTTACAAAAAAGATTTAAAATACAAATTCCAAAGAGTAGAAGGCATCCATTTGAATTTATTAGAATACGTGCAAATAGGTTTCTTAATGCTTCCGTGTACAGAATTCGGCACATCATTCAGCATAACTGGAGAACATGTTGTCGAGATGTTATAAGTAATAAATACGTGAGATAAAAAAAAATAATTCTTGGTACGAAAACACAAAAATATGACTATCTTATGTCAACATCTTATATCGAAATAAAATTGTTTCTTAGTAGCTTCTTGGATGTAATTAAATTTTGGAACTTAATGACCATTGACAATTACTTATTTTGATTGGTATGACTAAATGGACCAGAAGGCAAGAAAATAGGCAAATAATGCTTACAACTGTCATTCATGTTGAGTTAGGTTCGGCAAGAAATGTTGTCTGCCAACCTTTTGTACTTTCCGAGATCCGAAACTGTCAATAAATCTCGGTTCGTCCATTTTTCCAACAGTTTAAATACTTTTCGCTATGTTATCCTATTAAAAAGATTGGATTTTGGAGTCAAACACTGATACTTTACAATTATGCATAAGGGAATACTTTTTCATCTTTAATTTTGTCAAGTTTTCCCCTGAATTTGATTCTGGCATATCTCGCAACTATATTTCGATGAAAACCAAAATCGTCGACATTGACTTCTTTGAAGAAAATTGATTAAAATTTTTTTTAAATCGTAATTTTACGTCTTTCTAGAAAGCTAAGCGAGATAAGAGAATAAGTCATAACAGTAAATTTATTTCTTGAATAAAGTTTTATTAAACGGGCATTAAACTTTTTTTTGTTCCAACTCATTTCTTTGAAACAGTATTTTCGATTTCAAGAGAAAAAAATGGTTATTTTAACAGTTTTATGTTAGTAAATGGTTAATTACGTTATAAAAGAATTGACTTGCATTGAGGAAGGTACGCAACTTAAAAAATAAAAATAAAGAAAATTTAATTATGTACACAAAAACTTTTGAGATCAATTTAAAAGTAGAGTAGATAAGATATTTTCACAAACGCAGTAAAGTTTGTTATTGTAGATACCTGTTAAATAAATTACCTAATTTTTTGTATAATTACACTTGCTTTATTTGTACTTTTATTTTTTTTATTTCCCAAAACCCAAAGCAATTTTTTTTACGTAATAAAATTTTTTCTTCCATAAAACTGTGAAAATAATCATTTCCAGATGAAAAAGTTATTGTATATAGTTTATATACATATATGCGGAAAATCAAAAATTGTATAGTAGACAAGAAAATGATATTTTTCATTTGTTTTATACACTACTAGAAAAACTCATTACAGGATGAGAATATAGAAACAATTTTGTTATTATGCATTTTATTGCAACTGGTGTCGTTTTTCCATAAATTTGATTTTTGTTAGTTCAATGTTATTTTTTACGATTTGAGCCAAAAATATTCATCCTAGCGTAAAGAGGTTCTGAGAAAATTTGTAAATGTAATTTAGGCAAAAAATGTTGTTAGATAAAACATTATTGTAGCGTGTATCGTTTTTCCAAAAAGTTAACTTTTTTCTTTTAAATGTATTTTCATAAAAAAAGTTTACAACATTTTTTGTAGATCTTTTTTCGTTGAACAACTTTTGTCTGTTCATATTTTTTTATACCTTGTGTCGGTTTTCCAATTTTTTTTTTTTTTTTTTTAATGTTATTTTTCACGATTGAAACAAAAATTCCGCATCCTATCAAATAGTGACTCGTAACAAATTTTTAGATCCTTTTTGAGTGCACAATTTTTGTCAATTCATCTTTTATTCGTATCTTGTATAGTTTGACCGAAAAATGGAATTTTGGATTTTTCATTATTTCTTTGTGCGATAAAAATTTGAATTTTCGATTGTTCAAGAAAATTGAAAAAAGTTCTCCAACAATATTGTAGGATGTGAAAAAAGTAACTTTTTTCCTGACTTTTTTTCATATTGTGCGTTGCTTGGCTTAAAATGTTCATTTTCGTTTGTTTTTTGGAATCTTGTAAATGCTATAACTCCGGTAATTTTTCCCCTGTCAAGAAAAGTCATTGGAATGATTTATTTGTCTTGTTGAGTAGTATTAATCATGTGTACATAGGATTTTCAAATAATAAAGAAGTGTTCTTAAAAATTTTCAAAATGTGCTCAATTTTTTAATTTTCATCCAAAATGGCTGGCTAACGGACTTGACCTTCATTTTAGGACACTTAAATAGTATATTGAGGTCCAATCCAATACAATCCAATCCAATCCAATTTTTTTGAAAGTTATCGTGCTAACAAACTAAAAATCTACAGACTAACAGACAGACAGACAGATAGACTAACAGACAGACATGTTGGAAAAACTTGTTTTTTGGGTTGAGGGGGTCTCAAAACGTGGACATTTGAAAAAACGGGCGGGGGGGGTCAAATTCTACACAAATCTAATACCTTCTCATTATAGGATGATAATGGAAAAATGAAAAAAAATTAAAGAATGCTATTTTTCAGGAACGCATTTTTAAGTCTTGGTTTTATTTTTAAATCACGATTACAAATTTCTTTTGTTGCTTTTGTTCCTCCAAAATTTATTTCAATACAAACCATTTTCACTTTTTTAAATGAAAATCGGCCGAACAGAGTCGAAGAGACTGATTTTTCAAAAAAAGTTACCAAAAATGTCAAAGTCCTGTACCTTGACCAATTTTTTTGATTTTCAAAAAATATTCCACCTCTATCCCACGGGATCCAACCTAAGCCACAGGATCATATCTATTCCTCGGGACCCAACCTATTTCGTAGTACTCTTCCCATCATCGATACCTCCCTTATCCCAAGAAACCCCACCTATTTCGCGGGATGCAACCTACACCTTAAGACTTCCCGTATCTTACGGGACCTCAGACATCCCGAGAGACTAATACTAATAATTAATTTCACCTATCCCTCGGGACTTCAGCTATCCCACAGGACCCCACCTTTCCCGCATGTCCCATCCTATCAAACGGGATCCCTCCTTTTTGCTTTTGCTCGGGTCCATACTTATCCCCTGGGACCTGCTTAAACTACAGTATTCCACTTATCCCTCCAGGATTAGTAACCTATATAAGTAACCTAGATAACCTATCTCAGAAGACCCCACCTATCCCTTGGGATCCCGCTATCATTCAAGACCGCCTCCACCTCATCCCACGGGAGCCCACTTATCGCTCAGGACACTCCTTATTCGACGGAAAATCACCTAATCCACAATCCGAGCCAACCCATGCCCCAAGACCCCACGGAACCACACCAATTGCTCAGACCTCCACTTAGCCTTGGAACCTAACCTATCCCAAGGGACTCCAGCTATCCCAAGGGGACAAACCATGGGACAAAGTTCAACCCATAGAACCGAACTTCGGGACGATGAGACACTTCGTAATAAATTTAATTTTTTACGAATGAATCACAGTTTGATGGAAGTTACATAATATTGTAAAATATTCAATGGAACAATTTCGTTGCACCAAACAAAAATTTGGTTGTCTATTTAATGAGAAAATTTCCTAGAAGATTATACGTGAAGTGTAACTATATCTTGCTTGATTATACGGTACTGCAATGTACCTGTATTTTTCTTTTATTTTCATATGACAGTATATTAAACATTAATTTTTTTTTCGTATTGGAAATTCTCTTTATAAATTTGAAATAGGAATATAACTCCTCAATCTGTGAAAAGAACTATAAGCAGATTACTCTTGTGATAAAAAAAAATCCTTCAAAGCGACATTTTGCCCTGAATAAATTATGTGCCCTCAAAGAACGCTTTTTATTCGAGGCAAGTAAATAAGCCGTCAGGTTTAGCTCTCTCTTGGGTGCACTCTGGTTTTTAGTAAGTAGAGAAGTTTGCTCTGCAAAGTATCGCCAGAACGACCTTCAATAAATGGGATCGTGAAATGAACAATTAGACATCTCAATTAGTAGCAGCTACTTTTATGATTTTAATTTAATGCATTGATTGAGTACCCCTTTATTGTTTAATTAAATTGCGGTCGTTCGTTTCCCATCAAATAATTACGACTCTTGCATTTCGAGTTTCATTGCTTAAAGAACCTACCCTCTACAGTGAATTTTCTTAATTCCTCATTAAAAAGTCCAATTATCTATATCACAAGCTATACCTTAACAATGTGTATAATTATTTCTTATTTTGATTTTGAAAAATTTATTAAAGGAATTTAAACATTTAAAAGTTAGTGACAAACAATATTATTAATATCTGCAAAGTATTATGTGATTTATTCAACTGTATAATACTGAATTAATAATTTTCATTAGGATCATGAATGTGCCAAATTATTGCATTATTTGCATTATTGCACGGATCTTATAACTTCTTAATATCAGACAGACCCTGTAAACAGAATTTAATATCTTTCAAGTGCACATAATAAAGCTCTTTATAATCCTTTCCTTTAGAGATTCAATAAACTTAAGAAATTTAAATGCTGTAATAAAGTTAGATATAGAAAGCATATTCTTGAGATGCGTTCTTCTCCAAATAGTTCAATTTAATATTTATTGCAATTATGGAGTTCATGAGCTTGTTATAATGTAAAGAGCCGTTATTAAAAATTATAGGAATAGATTCAAAAATCACTTATCAATCCGCTAGATAAGTATTCATGTTGCAATATCCTACATTTTTATCTGAATATTTTTAGGCATAAAAGTTTTTACAGACATGAAATGAAGATTAAAAATGCTGGTTGATGATTAAATTCTGAGAAAAGAAAAGTGTTGTAAGTATGAAAAATCGAATAAAGACTTTAGAATTGAATATATTATTCTCCATTTTGTTTATTATTCGTCAGCTATTTCAAGAAAAATAGAGAAAAAATTGTAACAATATATTTTTAAAATTATTTTATATAATAGTTCACCGTTGCTAAAGCTAAACGGACAAGATAGATAGGAAAAGTGAAGACTATTTGATTAAAAGCCACTGCAATTTTATAAGACTAGTCACATAGAACTCTATATCCCAGATTCATACACAGCATTAATAACTATTTTTTTCTGCGTATTTTGCAAGGAGAATATATTTTCACCCGGGAAACAATTTCTTATTTTGTGAAAGAGATAAAATTATAAAAACTCTTGTACTTATTTTCTGCCATCATATTTTTGTGCAATAGAAATCTACAGGGTGACCCATTTTAATCTATAAATCCAAATATCTTCTAAACTACCCCATCTACATATAAAACGGTTCATACAAAAGTTGACCAGGACATAGGGGTCCATTTAACTGTACTATTGACTTTGAACTTGGGCTCAATTTTCAAGGTCATTTCAAGGTCATTTCAAGGTCAAGACAATTTTTTAAAATGGAAACCCCTATTTTTAACTGCAGGTTTGAATAGAGCGGCAAATCTTACGTCAAAAATGTACTATGAAATCTTGTTCATGTGACCTTGGAGAGCTCAAAAATCAAGTTCAAATGTCCAAAAAACAATCAGATGCAACTTATGTTGTACTTTTTAAAAGCACCTTCAACGTTGAGATTGCTCAGAAAACCAGTAAATTAAAAAAAGCTTGTAAGAGTTTTTTAAATAATTGACCTTGATATGACCTTCTACAGGTAGAAATAAAAGATTTTAAAATATAAATTTTCACGTAAAATTGCCCGTTCTTTACGAGTGCGCAGTGTAAAATAGGGATTTCTATTTTTAAAAAATCGTCTTGAACTTTGAATGACCTTGAAAATTGACCTGAAGGTAGAAGCTAACAAGGTGGTCCAGGTGGTTCACACTTTTACACTTCATTGACTTTTTTAAAGCATCTTAAACGTTTGCTTTGCCCAGAAAACCACGTACATTCAGAAAAAGGGCATCTGATCGTTTTTTGGACATTTGACCTTGATTTTTGACCTCCGCAAGGTCACAAAAACAAGATTCCCACAGTACATTTTTGACGTAAAATTTTCCACTCTATTCAAATCTGCAATCAAAAATAGGGTTTAGTTTTAAAAATTCATCTTGACCTTGAAACGACCTTAAAAATTGACCTTAAGGTCAAAATAAATGGTACAGTTAAATGGCCCCCTATGTCCTGGTCAAATTTGGTGGAGACCGATTTTCATGTAGATGGGGTAGTTTAGAAGATATTTGGATTTATAGATTAAAATGGGTCACCCTCTACATTGAATTTTATACTGCATTATTCATTGAGAATTATCAAGAGTTTTGTACCGTTTCACGGATATTAAACTTTTGACGAAGTCTGTGCACCCGCTGAAACATACATCTCTTCGCAGTCTTTGTACAACTTATCTTTTGTGCCATATTTCTTGACCGTTTTATCAAAGTAACTTGTTCAAAAGAAATTAAGATGAAAATATAGTTATTACTTCCTTTGTGCATGAAATTCGAATGACGAACCTTCACTAGAATGTTCTACTTTCGATAATAATTTTATTATAGAACCAAGTTGTTTGTTATAGAACAATGGTTGCAAAACTTCGTTGTTATAATTAAATTCCTGTGAGTGTGTGCACTGCGATTTTTTTATTAATATATAACGTTGAAAGACATTCGTACATGTAAAGTATAACGATAAACTCCTACTAGTGACTGGTGAAATGTTTGTATATGATGTTAATCATCGCAATGAATTAAGTGAACTTTAAAGTATGACATGTTATTCAAAAAATTTTTATTCATAAAAATATACAAAACATTTCTAATGCAAAAAAATTTCACTGCTTGATTGTAAAATATTTATGAGTCAGTGAATTGATGCGTCCCATTTTAGTGAATAATTACCTATTTTGTCCGAACAACTTTATGAAAAGTAACAAAACATGCGAAAATAAGTAAATATTGCTTTTATCATTTTTCTTGGAATCCGTAAAATTTGCATGAAAAGTGTTTAAGTCATTTTCGAAAAAAATCCCTTGACAGTTTTTTAGAGGGACACAAGGAAAACTTTCATATGACGTCCTGACTCGATTTTATTGAGTGCATTTTTGAGAACTTATTTAAATTCACTTACGCTGCTGCATAAAATTAACATAAATATATAATTTTTTTGTTGTCAATTTCAAAACTTGAGTCAAATCTTATTTGGTACATTTACATCATGAAATACGGTTCTGGGACAAAATCGACATTTAAAAACAAGCTTATCCACTTATGTAGCTGAAACTATACTAAAGACTGGGATTACTATTTAAGCTCACATTAAAATACCGAGTTTACAGTTTTACTGATCGAGCTAAGCTTCAGATTCAAGTAAGCTTTACTTATTACGCTCATAAAGTATTAAAATCGCGAAAATTTACACAAAACATACTTACGAATGTTAAATATTATATTTGAAATAAACTACTTTTAGCTAACAAAAATCATTCTTTTCTTGAAAAAAATTAGAAAAGTTGAAAAAAATGGTTTTAGGCGGCATTTTAGATTCAAAATCTAACAATTTCTGACAACCCTGACTGTCAGTCGCATGAATTGGTGTTTCCAAATATCTTTATACCTGTTGTAATTACGAAACTGACCACGTTCGTGCAGACTTTTTATTACTTTTCCAGGTTGAACATTTTCCATCTCCTTTACAACGTATAATAATAGTGTTCGTTTCAAATTTTGTCATTGGAAGAAAATTCAAGATTCTCTTTGCATTTTGAATGATTTGCTGCCACATATTGTGAATACCAACAATAGAAAGTGCTACATAAAGAGACGCAATAGGAAAAATTATTTTGATTTGGTTGTAAGTAGTTTCTTTTTGAGTTTAATTTTACTTTAACTGATGCTTAAATTAAAATTTATTCTTCAATTATAATTATGAATAATAAAATTTTAAACGTTTCTTTCCCTCATATTGACCACTTCCACGCTTTTAGTGAATTCTGTTGCTGCGATACTCGATACATTTCAATAGCGCCGTAATATCCACGTAATAATTGTGCAATAATGCGTATTAAGGGGTTGTCCATATATTACGTCCCACTTACATGGGTTTCTGCTATCTGATTTTATTACTATAAATTAAACTTTTTCTACGTGTGCAAAACTTATCAATTTTTTATGTGTACAGTTTTCGACAACAAAATAATAATTCAAAATCGTATTTCAGAAAAAATCATTTTCGATCAAGTTAAAATTATTTGAAATATTAACAAAAATATTAGATTATTTTGGTATTTGGTTAATGCAACACTCATTTAACATTTTTAAAAAGTGTCTTCCACGTTACCTATTTTCGTTTCGATTACAGAAACCTTACAATTTTTAATCATGTAAATTTTTCATTTTTAACTATTTTAAAGTGGCCTAAGAGATAAGTTTAAAAATTTGTTCACGTTTGAAAAAACAGTGGCGTGTATCTTCCGTTTGAACAGAACCAATTTTGTGAAAATTACTTTTAAAAAAATGGTAAATAATTAAACTATTAACCAAATACAAAAAAAGTCATTTTTATTGGTATTTCAGAAAATTTTCACTTATTTAAAAATTATTTTGTTTAAGATATAGCTTTATATAACTATTTGTTATCGAAAACTGTAAACATAAAAATTTTCAAATCCTCCGGGCTAGTCAAAAGTACAATCTAAATTTTTTTAATCGCGGGATATACTGACAGAATATCTCAATATGATACCCTTTTACACATACATCAAGAACAGATTTCAAAACAAAAAAATATACGCTTTTCTTTACCCTGTTATGTTATTTTACTTAAAAAAAAATTATTGCATTTTAAAAAATAATACGTAAATTTTCTTGAACCCTCCCCCATCGTAACCGGACCATAACAGCTCCTCTTTAACCCTACGTCCCACTTAAAAGTGTTACGTAATATATGGACGTTCCCTAATGCGTAATAATGCGTAAAAGTACAGGTTTTAGATGAGTAAATACCCTCTCGGCGAAGTGGTAAACTTTTTGTCAATCACCCATATAAATTCTTTTAAATTATTATGGGCCTATTAACTAGTTTTTTTTACACATTGACGTGAATCAGAATCAAACGCCTATTCGCAGATTCAATAATTACAATTTAAACTAAATTTCCAATAAAAGTAAAACCGAATTTTATATTTATCTAAATATTTCGTAAAAATTTACCTTTATCTCATAAACCAATGAATCATGGCGTTTGCGGGCAATAAATATAACGCGAAATATACAGCAACATTGGAGAAGGCAGATTGAGAGACCGTAGCAGTTCCTCCCGATTTTCGCAAGTAGGTGATTTTGCCTTTTTTATTTTCATTGAAGATTTTATGCCAGACGCGACCTTTTCCATGCTTGACTTATTGGACGTAACTATATGAAACTAGAGCGCCTCTACATCGAAACTATCCATCATTCGCCGTTCCATTATGCAAGGTATAATGACTTAATTATGGACGATCATAATAATCTTTTGATACCATCTGTGCTAATTTCATGATTGCTTACTGGGATGTGATAATGTGGATCCGCGAATGAAAAGCGATCCGTTCCCTTTAATTTGTCTCCTCGCGAAGCCTTTAATTTTCCATCGCATTCTCCAATATATGATGACTCTCATTGTATACATCAACATATCTGAGGGATTTGAAGTTAGTTTTGAAGCTGAAAAATAAATTTCCAAACACGTACACTGTAAAAAATGTCTGTTGGAAACTTCCAATAAATCTATTGGAAGCTTATTTCCGAAACGTAAGCCAAACCTACAATACATGATGTATTAGAATTTTACAATAACTCGTAGTGTTCACGCTACGGTCACTCCACCAATTACAACACTTACAATACATGTATTGCAGTTTCGCCATTCCAATATCTTGTTTGGAATTTTACGTTACGCTTGTATTGTGGAAGTGTTGTAGAATTCCAAACATTTTTAACAGTTTAGGGTAAACGTCCCAATTATATATAACATTAGGGAGTCATCGTTGCTCAGATGGTATATTGATTTTCCTATGTTCCAGTACTGCAGCCTTGGCAGCCACGCTGGCGCGGGTTCGATTCCCAAAGCAATGAGCGAGGCTGGACGTGCTTTCTGAAAGCTGCGCTTCTGTCCCTTGGTATAATACCTTACAGATACCCTACAGTTTATAATTAACCTACAGTACAGTGGGCAATACTGAAAATAATTTTACCCTAATTTTATTCAACATATTACCCTTAAAGGAAAAAAAACCACCCTTCATGGGGGTTGAAAATGTATAATGTGCTTTTTTTACACACCTTAAATATTTTTAGTCTGGAGTGAATAAAAATGACCTTCTAAAAGTTAAAATGTGAAGAATTAGTCTGGGAGTTATTAAAAATAATATCACCTGATACAAACTAATACAAAGTAGAGTTCCTTAGAAGGGAAAAAAAATCCTCTGTAAAGTATAGAAAATTCTATTATTAGTAGGCACAACTCTCAAGATACGCAGGTTTTTATATCAATCTATTATTATTTAACTTTTGCACATAAGAAACACATATTCATACATAATGTAAAATTAAAATTTGACATGAATTATTGCAAATTATTGTCATGTTAAAAAGGCTATCCATTTTCCTACACATTCATGACAATCTTTTTAGTACAATTAGAAAGTTCGTTAATGTGACTTTGAACTGAAAGGTAAAGGAGCTTGTAACTGTTTTTGATCTTAAATCACGTTTTTTTTTTAATTGAAAAAAGTATAATATTTTTGTGAAACCTCTTGCAGAGGTGCTTTTTTATTTTTCAGAAGTGATTCTGTTATATAAAACGTTTTCTAATTCTAAGTTGTGAGGCAAATTCATTAAAAAATCCAAGTATCTTAGGAGCTTCATAAAAAAAGGAACAAAATATAACTTTATATACTGTACAGAGGGTAGTTATTGCCTTCTAAGGATTGTACATTAGTTTTCATGAGGTGATTATATCCCTGCTTCATCTTGTGACATCCTAGTAAAACTGTTACGCATTGTTCTCAAAAATACGGTATCATACCTCTTTTTATTTAGGTAAGCTTAAATGTTCAAAAAATAAGCTTAAATTGTCTTTAAGTTATTTTGTTGCACTATCAAATATTTAAGTAATTCTTCTCAAGTAATCCTAGAACTTTTCTTATAAGAAATTATGTGAAAAACTGTGAAAGAAGACAAATATCGTACTCAGGGGTAGTTTTTTAAAGTTTAAGTGTAGTTTTCTATAATAATAATAAATTTAAAAATTTTAAAGGTCATTTGTAATCATTCAAGGCCGAAAATATCTCAAGTTTATCAGAAAAGCACATTATAAATTCTCCACCCTTACAGATGATGGTTTTTCACTTTTAAGGGTATTATTCTGTATAAAATCAGGGTAAAATTATTTTCAGTGACGCCAACTATGATTTTATTATTATAATTATTGTCTTCACGTAACTAATTTGTCATTTTTACAACAATAAAAAAGAAACAACGCTTTTTAATGATTAAAGGGTAATTTTTTTGATTTGCAAAAAATTTCATAATTCTTTTCACACCAAATCAATGAAAATAGAAGGGTAAAACATCGACAAAAATTATTTTATTTTTTTGGGTCACCCTACTAGACATATTATAAAGTCACTTTTCTATTATATCATTTTTTAAAAAGAATAAGAGTATGGATATTGAGACTAACGCTTGATACCACAGTAATTATGAAAGTTATCCTGAAAGAAATAAAAATAGGAACACGACTATATAAATTAGCACCACTATATGTGGGCGTCCGCATGAAAAGGGCCCCTATGGCCGGTATGGAGCTACGTATAGGGTCATATATCCAGATGAATTCCCGGCGTTATAAGCCCAAAACTAACCCTCTAAGTTGAAAAACGAGACACCGGGGAACTTTTGACGTTGGAAGTTCGAAAAATCGTTTTCCGATAAAAACGCATCTAGTAGATGCACCATAGGTTCCAGTATTATTCCTTACTCAAATCAGATAATAGTAATTTTGACCTACATTTCGAAAAACGTGAATATCTCCTAAACTAGAACCGGCGATAACAGCCCTTTTCATGTGGACACATATCGTTTTTTGAACATTTTCCGACATAGTCTATCTATTAAAAATAAAAAATTGTTTTAGTACATTGTAATGAGATGAAAACATTTTTGCGATAATATCTTGATAAAAAGCATAGATACATAAAAAATGCAGATACTGAATAAAAAATTATATACTGACGTACTTCATTTTATTATTAAACTAGCAGCAAATTCACACGCGCGAGGCATGTGTTGATGATCCTAGATTTTTATTTTCCAACATTAGAAATATAAACATTGAAAAATACGTTATTTGAATCTTATTAAATTTTGAATTGAAAACGTTGGAAAATAAAAGAAATATATTGAATGATTTTGAATTGAAAACGTTCTCAATTTTTATTAGACTTGCATCATTTCTTAATAATTATAAGCATTTAAATTTGAGTAATTGGAAATTGAAACTATTGTAAGATGAAAACTTTTCTATCAAAAGCTCTCAAAATTTAAAAACTTCACGCTAAAATGTTTAAAACTGTACAATTTCATTACGAATAAGTTAAAATTGTATCATTTCTTATTCAAAACGTTCAAAATTGAACGTTTCTATTTTGAATTGAAGAATCTGGAAATTGAATGATTTCAGATTAGAGTTGCGAAAAAAGCACAGTTTAAAAACTTTCAAAACTGAACAGTTTTAAATTAGAGTTTTGAAAATGGGATCATTTCAAATTCAAAGGAATTGAAATTGTATTATTTGTAAGTCAAAGCGTTTACAATTATATAATTAAACATTTTAAACTTTTGAATTTAAATTATTTTCAATTCGAAGCGATGAAAATTTAACCATTTGAAATTTAAAACTAAATTGAATGTCTCAAAGTCTAACTTTATGATATGCTAAATTTCGTACCACACATTGAATTTATAATTTACCAATAAAATTGACGGAAAGAAGTTTTCAAAATGGAAAAATTTTCAAGTAGAAACCTGTAAAATTGAATAATTCTAAAAAGAAAATCGTCCAGAATGAAGTAATTTTAAGTAGGAAACATTAAAAATAAACAAAAGTTCTACTATGTAACGCTGAAAATTCAACTGAGCTGAGTTTCATTTAAATAAGAAAAAAAAATTTTAATTACCAATAATTGTGATATGAAAAGTTTTTTCTACCCTTTCAAATTTCAACTATTTTAGCTCCCCTGGCTTGTGCTATTCCGAGAATTGACGGCGCGCCGTGGAGTACGTGAGAGGCGTTTGTGGGGGGATTTGCGGTGTGCACTCAGGCGTGAAAAAACAGAGAGAGAAACAGGAAAGAGATAAAACAGGAGAGAGACAAAATAGTTCTAAGATTGTGACCATTCGAAATTAAAAAAATTATTTAATGACTGAGGTATCAATTTTAGATAGTTCTATTTTGATATATTTTCATTGTAAAAAACAGCATTGTTAAACTTTCATTTTCAACTCGTTTAATTAGCACTTTATTAAGAAATATTATTCAGTCTTGAAATCTTCCAATCAATTAAATCTTCAACTAAAAAATGAACAATTGTAAGATATTACATTGCAAATAGAAAAATAAAAAAAGAATACCAAAGCAAGATCGCTACGAGTCTATTTTTTGAAACCTCTAAAAATGAGAAAAATTCAAACCAAATATTTCCAAATTCAAGCAAGGGCATACACACCACTACCCAATTAAGTGGGTGGGTACCCAAAAAGTTTGAAGGATGTGGGTGGCTGGGGGTGGAAAGGAGCATGTCATGTAGATTTTATTGAAAATAAAACTGTAAACAATATAATATCATTATTAGAAGTCAAGAAACCCCATTTTTCAAGCAATAATACGAGGAATGGCGCCTTCTCTACTCCTGTGGCAGAGCGTATGTGCGCCGCTGAATAGCTTTTGAAACTAAAAAAAAACTTGAGTTTCAAAGCCTGAAAGAACTATTTTAGAATTGCGCATGCCAATCTGTAATTTTAATTTGAAATTATATACATTTAAGAGATGATATTTTGAACCTTTAAAGTTGAAAATTAAATAATTCCAAACTTCATTAAAAATGATAAAGCATTGTCAAATTAGGATCTTGAATCTAAGTTGTTAAAAATAAGTACCTGTTTTTAAATTCAAATATCTTAATTTCAAATGCAAAAGACTTGAAAATCAACGATAAAGAATTTCCATGCATGTGGAGTGTGGACACAATGAACGAATTGTGGATTATCATATATAATATAGCTTTATTTATTTATAAGAATATTAAAAATAAACAACCGCTCATAATTTGAGGTAATAAAATTTTTAGAGGACATGACTGTGGAAGATAATTAAGAAACGCTTTTGTAACTCACTTAAAATATTCAACATTTCTTCATTGTCACATGATGCAAGTACAACAAAGAACAAACAAGGGCTCATTTATACAATAGGCAACCGACTCGTTTTAGAGAAAATCACCTAGTAACGCTCTAGCTCCTTTGATGCCCATTTAGCCCTAATGAGTCGCTTTTGAATGCCCCTTCAGTGACCACAAATGGAAATTCCATCTCGGAATATACATTGTTTGATCCTTCATCTCGCTGTGAAATATCCATTCTATGATTAGCCACGTCCTCTCCAAACACCTCTGTCTGTTCGATCACGCGCCACGATCCCATTTGGCTGTGATAGATGATCGATTGATTTCGCGTCGTAAATGCTCGGGCAAATTGAACGTTCGATCGTAAGACCTCTTTAAAATCAGGGTTTTTCGTTAGACCAGAGAGAGCAGCACGAAGAAATTATTTCGTGTCAGATCCTTGCATCACAACTCGTGGCCAGTAAACGGACACAGCCATGGTAATAAATAAAAGAGGATTCGTTTAATATTTTGGCATTTCAGCTAATATTTCCTTATGGTCCGCTATATTTTTCTGGAATTTACAGCACACATAAAGACCAAGTTTCCAATTGAGTTGCAAAATAGGTAATTTTCAGTTGTTACATAACATGAAGTTGTCGATTCTTGTCAACATTTTAATACCATGGGTTTTTGTTTGGATTATAAAGGGAACCTACATCTAGGTATTCAAAAGAAAATTGACCACTATGGAACATTTATATCAATAATACGAATATAATAATAGCGAACACATGTCTCTGTAGAAGAGTATGGTTCAGTTCGATTTAGAAGTCCCGGATAGCACAAAAGTTTCCCCGAGCATTCCTGAAACATTCCAATGGAAGTTTCAAATTCAGAGGAAGGTTCCCAAGGAAGGTTCGGGGAATGTTCGTGAGGAATTAAATTCGTTAAATTAGTTAAATTAATATAATGCGAAAATTTGTACAAGCATTCCCCAAGCCTTCTTTGGGGACCTTTCTTCATACACGGACAATGACCTATATTTCTGGGAACCTCCCTGGAACACTTTTTGGAATTTTCAGAACCTTCCATTGGAATGTTCCAGGAATGTTAATGTTCGTGCTATCCGGAGTGGGTCAAAACCTATGCTTGGTATTCTTTTAGCCAGTAGTAGTTATATCTTTTTGCCTCCTCTTTTCATAATTCAATCGAGCTAAGTAATAGTTCGAAAGTAATTTCTGTTTCTTTTTTTTAATTAAAAAATAAAAAGTTATGCATCTCTAAGTCTGTCAATATTTTCGTTGTTAGAGACGCGTCGCACCATTGACAAGGGGTTTCCTCGGAGATGCTTCTTTCAGACTGTTGCTTTTATGGTTTGATAGAGTTAAGAATAGCTCGAAAGCGCTTTCTTGGTTTTTTGTAAGATTCAAAAATAAAAAAGTTATGCTACTCTTTCTGAGTCAAAATCGGCGTGTTTTGGATGTGTTTTCTCGGACTTAATTGCTTCTTTCATGATCTTACTTTAATATGAGTTATTTAAAAAATCTACACAAAAGTAATATTTACTATCAATAAAAAAGTAATTTTGAGAGGTCGCTGTAATTTACACTTGTTTTATCGGAAATTATGCCTTTCATTCTCATATTTGTGGAGCAAGCGAACAAAACATGATAAGTCCATTTTTTGAAGAAAACAAAAAAAATGATTCATGCATGGTTTTAGCATTTTCAGGACACGAGGAATATGATTATTATAAAAAATGCTATCTATAATTTTTAATACATTCAATAATTCAATAATATTGGATAAATGCTAGATAGTTTCCTCTATAATATACTATTTAAATTTTTCTTTTACCTCTGGGGTTTTTGAAATACGATATTTGTATAATTATTGAGAATTCATCACGAATAGATTTATCATGTTTTGTTTGCTTGTTCCCCATTTGTATGTATGCGGAGGATTTCCCCACGTTATTATTAAGGGGGAATAGAGCGGCCTGGCAGCACCATTAATTTTGTCCGACCGAAAAAAAAATATAAATTCACTTTTTTGTGAACCTCCCAAAACATGATTTTCTCCGAAACGAAATTCGAATTTTTTGAAACCACCCTAATGTATATTTTCTGCTTCTCCACTTTTCTGATCGAATTTTGCTAGTACCGGGACGAGACATTTTGATGGCTTTACACATCACTGAAATATCTCGAGCAGCTCCTTCTTATGAATAAAAGCTTCGACAGTTCGTCCTGAGAACAAAGCGAACGAGATTCAACTCGGTTATCCCCTCTTTGTTATCTACAGCGTTGAAAAAACCTTCAATGGATCGATGAAAGAGATACCGCTGCGGCTGTGTGCGTGAAAATGTCAGAGAACTCGCGTTCTCGGTCATAAAAAACGATATTTCACCTTCCAACCACTATCGACAACGTCCTCATGAACTAGTACGAATTACCAATTGTAGTCATAGATCGACAGATGCCCCGATAACAGGGGTGTGTTCGCTGGAAATTACGTCTGTTCTCAGGGAAATGGGAATAAAGTTTATGAAATAAAGTCTGTAAATGTGCCTACATTCAATTATTATGCAACGAAAATTAAGGAGCGTTGAGGTAAACTGTACTCAGTGTCATTACTATGCTGTTTTATTACAAAATCCAGAGAATCTCTAATGCGATCGTTTGATCACGCCATACCATCTGATATTCTCTCCCTTTTCTAGGCTACTATCAAACCCACGAATCTACGATCTTTTCAATGCATTTTTATTATAATAAATCCATTATATGAATAAAACTGATGGCGAAATATTGCATTATACTTGCAAATGCAGATCTTAAATTATCTACTTTGGTAAGAGAATAAAACTTTATTTGATTGAATAGAAAAAAAGTTCATGGCTGTTAATTCCTTATTGTCGATGGGCTGATCATTCGAATTTCGATTATACACCAGAAATCAATATTTCTAAAGACATAACAAAATTTTCACAGATCTAAAAAAATATCTATGGGGGTTTTGAAATGTTTTTAGAAACTTTACCTTTCAAGAGATTTCGTGGAATTTCAAAGGATTTCAAGGAAATTTAAACCAGTTCATGACATTACAAATAATATTATGGGATTTTAAGGGATTTAAAAAGATTTCAGATAATTTGTAGACACAATGTAAAAAATTGTAAAAGATTTCAAAGACTTTCATACAATATCTATGAATTTTAATCGACTTAAAAATATTTCTAGCGATTTTAAGAAAGTTTAACAGATTTAAAGCATTGCCAATGGGTTTCATAATATTTAAGAATATATCACAAAACTTGTAATGGCTTTAATGGATTTCAAACAAATTTCAGAAATTGCAAAGTATTAAAAAAGATTTTAGAGACATTCGAAGTATTTCAATATATTTTTAAAGTTTTCATAGCACTTCTAAAAGAATTGCAAGTAATTTTTAAAAAATTCAAGGGATATTTTTGATTTTCTAAGAAATTCAAGTGACTCAAGAATATTTGAAGAGATTTTCTAGATTCTTTTGAGATTGCATGGCCAATGAAATAATTTTAAGGTATTTCACAGGATTTTTTCATGGATTTCAACTAATTTTAGAAGACTTTGAGGGATTTAAAGAAATTGGAACGATTTTGTAAAAGTTTTCAATAGGTTTCAAACTATTTCAGGAAATATTACAAAACTTCTGAGTGTTTCAAGTGATTTCAAAAGATTTCAAGAGATTTGAGGAGATTTCTAGGGACCCCAAATTATTACAAAATGTTTTTGGGCATTTTCACAAGATTTAAAGTTTTTTCGAAAGATTTCGAGGGTTTCATAGGATTTCAAGTGATTTCTGATCCTTTTTTTTTTAATTTAAAAGGATTTATATGGATTGCAACAAAATTTTTTAAAGATTTCAATAAGACTCTAAGGATTTCAAGTAATTTTAATAGGTAACGCTTAAAAAATTATGAGATATTTCAAATAATTAAAAAAAAAATTGGATTTCACATGTTTTCAAAGTTTTTTAAGTGATTATGACAGACTTTAAGAAAATTTTAAGTTTATCTAAGTATTGGAAATTTTGTTGAGTGATTTTCTGGGGTTTCAGAGAAATATATAAGATTTCATAAGCTTTCAGAAAAAGTTAAGGTATTTAAAATAATTTGGACAAGTTTCAAATGTTTCGAAGGAATACAAGAGTGACTAAACCCTTATTTAATACTAAGAAATAAGTATTATAAGACAAATAAATATTTAATTATATTGTTTTACAGGGTTTGTGGCCAGTTAACCGTTATGGTAGCCATTTTCTGATATATTGTCATATTTTAGGTATAAGAACTTACATTTTTGACTTGCAATACAACTTAGTACTTAAATTATTTATTTTTCAACAACAATAATCATTATTGTTGAATTGATGCAGTTTTATACAAAAATTATTATATATTAAAGATTCACAATTTTTAACAATTTGAAGTTACGTTAGCGTTTTACACCTGAAATGGGTATATTTAAACAAAAATGATTAGATTTCAAATCAAAATTACAATTTTGAAAAATTTTAGGTTATATATCTCTTTTTACAGGAAATTGAAATTTGTAATAAAAAATTATTAGATTTTGAACATACAACATTTTTGACCAGCTTTCGTTTTTCTGTAATGTTAGCGTTCTTTACCGGAAATTGGTATTTTTAAGCAAAAAATATTAGATATTAAAGCTTCACAATTTTTATCAATATGAAGTTACGTTAACTTTTTACATCTGAAGTTGGTATTTTTAAGCAAAAATCATTAGATTTAAAATGAAATTTACAATTTTGAAAAATTTTAGGTTATATATGTCCTTTCATAGACAATTTTTATTTTTAATAAAAGATTATTGGATTTCAAAGATAAGAAATTGTTGACTGTAATATTAGCGTTCTTTACCGGAAATTAGCATATTTAAGCAAAAATTATGAGATATTAAAGATTCACAATTTTTAACAATCTGAGGTTATGTTAACTTTTTACACCTGAAGTTGGTATTTTTAAACAAAAGTCATTAGATTTGAAATCAAATTTACGATTTTGATACATTTTAGGTTATATATGTCTTTTCACAGCAAATTTTTATTTTTAATAAAAGATTATTGGATTTCAAAGATAAAAAATTGTAGAACAACTTTCGTTTTTCTTTAATGTTAGCGTTTTTTATCGAAAATTTAGCGATGTATTCGAGCGAGACGATACGAGAATCGATTGAGAATTTACTTAATATCAGTTTTTCAACAGTTTCAGCTTATATTGAAATATCTTACACAAAATCTGTAATTTTCAACTAAAATCATATTAGATTTCATAGGCGATTGACAATTTTGAAAAAATTTACTTTAGTGGCAAATTAAAAATACCACTTTCTAACTTACTTCTTACTTACTTCTAACTACCTTGCCATTTTTTTTAATTGGCAGGTATTTTTATTAAAAAATCATTAGATTCCGAAGGAGATTCACAATTTTTGAACAATTGTAGGATGTATTATCGATTTACGTCGAATCACGTCGACATTTTGTCTTTTTAATTTCAAAGAATAACTAAAAATTTCAGAGTATATTCACAATTTGTATACAATTCTAGATTATTTTTTGTGTTTCATACCGCAAATCAATATATGAAATAAAATGTCAATGGATTTCAAAAAAGATTTGAAAGTTTTGAAAAATTTCAACATATGATGTCGTTTTTCGCCGGAAATCGGTATAGATTACAAAGAACTTTTGCAATTTTTAAACAAATTTATTTTATGCGATTTTTCATGGGTAATCGGTGATTCAAAACAAAAGACCTTTAATTTTTAAAGAGGACTGGCCATATTAAACGAATTCGTTTTAATTCGAAGTGAAGATCTAAAATTTCTTCAATTATAAAAAATGTTGTCCTTTTGTTTTTCTTTTCTAATATTTTAGATAATACGTACTATAGAACACAACAATTTTTTATTCATTGAAAAAATTGTGTAACACAAAAAAATATAATAATCGGTCGCGTTGCACCTGTTTTTTCTTCTATATGCTTAAATAAAATGTGCTTTTGTTTAAAGGTAAAGGGATTAATAAAATAGCGACAAATTGATCACTTGCAACAAGCAATACAATCTGTAATAAATCATCAAAAATGGTGCACATTCATTTAGGATTATGTACATTGTACATAAAAGAGAGAACATATAAATGCAAGATTGGCCTCCGGGATTCGAGAATGGAACACAATTATTTATCTGCTCTACAAGTCACTCGTAATTGAGATTCATGTGTGTACATTTGTAATATAGCAGTTATGACACTCACATGTCCATTGTCCATTTTGCAAGCAAATTATATACGAGCAGATCAACTTCTTTCTTTATAGGGAAAAATTACATCTATTTTTTATATATAGTATTTGTTTAAAAATTGTTAAATTAAAGACCCAACCCCTGCTCACAGTCGTTATTCACACAAATCACACACACACACACACACATTAATTGAAATTAATATTTAGTGAAACAATATAATTATTCATTTCCGTTCAACGGTGAATGCTACATGAATCCTATAGTGTACAATGTACATCAAGTTGGGTCAAAAATATAAACATTCTAGAATTTGAAATCGATACAGCACGGTAAAGTAGCATATTGAGATCCCAAAACAATATAATTAATTTTGAAATATTTGGGTTAACCGTGATTAAAAAAAAGTAATAAACCTCCTTGTTTATAGAGTTTTTAAATTTTTCAGAATTTTCATTTTTTTTTTACATTTCTGGAGGACAAAATATCGTTGCCAATTTTTTGCGAATTTTAAACAAAATTGCAATAGAAGCAAAATCGCCAATATTCAGGAATCGAAATTGCAACTACAGCGAATTTTTAAAATTCCGATCTTGGTATTTAATAAAATTATCTTTATAAGTTGTGGATTACAAATTTTCTGAGCATCCTTGGATTTTCAGCACATAAGTACACTAAAAAAATTTATGAAATACAAAATTTCAAAACTGGAAAATTTTCTGTAATTTCAGTTTCGATTCCTGAGTATAAGAATCTTAAATTAGAAATTAGATTAGAAATGAGATTCATAAGTCGTAAAGATAATTCCATGAAACACCAAAATCAAATTTTTTGTAATTCGCTGTGTTAAGAATTTTGTCTGAAAACAAGGTTTATTGAATAGAAATTATCTCTTAGAAAATGATTGGTCAAAATCCGAAAAAAATGGGAAGCCTTCTTTATCCTATAGAAATGTAAAAAAAATGAAACTCGAGAAAATTTAAAAACTCTGCAAAGACATTTTCAAATTTTTTCCGAGCGCAGTTAACCAAGCTGAATTTCTATCGATTTCAAATTAATTGTAGGATAAGGAGGGGCAGCGCCGACCGGTGCGGTAGGTCAGAGGTGACTTTGCTCATAAAATCGCTATTACTTAACGATTTAAATTCTACTTTGCACGAAATAAATCTATTTTATTATAGAGATGGTGCTACTTACTAAAATCTCAGAAATTGACGTTGTAAATGAAAAATTATGCAGAAAACAGGTTTGACAGCGAAAGAATGGAAGATTCGCTGGCAGAAACATAAAGTTTTCAACATTAATGGCAATACTTACAGTATGAAAATTTGAAATATTGACAGATAAAATCAAATCACATCATGTAATTATAATAATTAATCGTAATTCAAGTTCAAAATATATTAATCATCGTAAATAATTGAGGTCTTACTAGAGGGGCCAGCGCGACCAAGATAATAGTCTACAAGTGCTTACTAAACAAAACGGTCGGTAGAAAGAAATGAACTCTACAGGTCGGTAGAGCATGTTTTTTATATTGGTACGGTAGAAATATTTACGTGTAGTCCGTTCCTAGTATAATGTCAACGAATAAGAGGTTATATCACAGCTATCACTATTTTTATTCAAAATAACTTCTTCTTCTTGCTGAATATGTTTGAAGGTAATTTTTGCAGTACATGAAATACTACATAAGCGAACCATCTTATTTTCCTACCTTTAGATGTTTTAATCTTCATAAGAAACTGCGGTCGCCTTTACCCTCTGGTGGGGAGCAAAGCCGACGAAATACAGATTGTTAGAAATAATTAAATTATCAAATCATCGTTTTATTATTGTAATTAATAATTATAGAAATATGATATACAATAATACAGGACTCGAAATGAAAAAAAAGGATCAATTCCACATCTTATTAACTTTAAAAAATCATTTCCCTACTTTTTCAGAATCCGAATATGCTACTTTTTCACGTTGTATCGATTTCGAATTACAGAAGTTTTTATTTTCGACCCTCCCTTATGCATATAGAGGTAAATCAATAAAGCATCTCGATTTGAACGAAAGTTATTGATTCAATAGCATTTTTATCTTAATGTGAAATATTTTAGATCATTCTAAATAGTAACAATAAAAATTATAAAATTTTTCTGCGTTGAAATGATGGGTTTGCTTCAAATTCAGTAAAATTTCCCTGGATTTAAGCAAAATTGGTCCAAATGTAAGTTCATTTTACCTACATTTCAGAATTAAGTCTTACATTCAGAAAAATTTCTGTTAAATAGTATTTTACGACCCAAGGCAAGAAAGTTGGATTTCCGAGCTGTGTTATATGAAGGCCGAAGCCTCATATCACGCACGCCAGGGCATCCAACATTTTTGGCCGTGTGTCGTATACTATTTTTCTTCATCCCCAGCCGAAAATACGTTTAATAATTAATGTTTTATTAATAAAAAACGTTGTCGGCTGCTAGCTCGGATGCTTTTTCTTTTATGGCCTGCATCAGCCAGCGCTGAGGCCACCTCGCGTAGCGCCGCTGCTCTCGGTTAGCTGAGCGGATGCATGGGATTCGAGTGCCCGCCCGAATTTTGCAAAGCCGAGGCGGAGCCGAGGTTTTGTTGGTCGGGGCGGGTAACAAAAACACATATCTTTTATTTTTTCGTAATACGATCAGTTTTGAGGTTGAACACTCCGACGCTCTCTTTTTTCCATTCACCTGTCAAGATAAATTTTTTTCGGAGGCTAAGTACACAATAACACAATACTGA
>JAABKJ010004644.1:0-24088 GCA_011634705.1 Andricus grossulariae
CCATGAATGGGATTTACTGCGGTCCTACTGGGAGTTTTTAACTTTATATATATATATATATACGTGCATACACACATATACTTACGTATATAATAATCACCAGAAGAAAAGCGTTCCACATTCCCTGGAAACAGGGGAATTGCGCACAGCAATTGATGGGGCTATATCGCCAGTGTCACGTACGTTTTCTTATGTAAGGGTTACGTCTCGGTGGTGAAGCCAGCATAGGAACTTCCGGTAGCTAATCTGACTTCCGGCCAATTTCGATCTTAGATTTCCCAATAGACATAATCGTGAAATCTTAACAATAATTTGCCAATTAACTCAAAAATAGTTACCTGTAAAATCGAGTGCCTTGTACCAGGTCCCATGACTTTAGAATTTAGCAGGCCGGTTGTGAAGAGTGTAACAGAACCTCTAAATTATGTCGTGTTACTGTTTTATTAGGGGTTTTCCCCCCACGAGAACCTTTATGATACTTCTTCAAATCCACGACAAAATAAAAAGTAATCATACAGTGATTTGTGTCGAATAAAAACCCATGCGCAGAATCTTTATTTATCGTTTTTAAAAATAATTTTTATCAAATTCTATTCACCAATAATGTTGTCAATAATTTGTATGCGATTTTAGTTCCCCCAGTTCTCACATGAGCACACGTGTCGCTCCATAAGCGGCCATATTATAAATATTTGGTTTCAATTTTTTTCACGAGGCTTCACCCCCGTGGGTTACACCTTATGCTATGCAAGTTTTTTATCTCCCTCCATGGGTGTAGGTGCGTGTCTATGCTCATTATCGAGGGACTGACCAGTAGTGTGGGTGATTACTGCCACCGGCGTCCTGGTGGACGATAGTGTTGCGGGTGGCAATTAGTATGCCTTTGCGACCACTTATGTCATCTTCGGGGATGTCGTTCCGGTCCCGTGTTCTCTCGCGATACAGGTTTGCGGAAGCTGAACGGCGAAAAGGGACTTTTCCTCCTCCTTCACCCTTGAGCTGTCGCAACCCCGAAAAGTGAATACGTGCCAGTGCAGCGTGTTAGTGCCGGGAATCTTACTCCTTTTCTTTTCCCATTTTTTCAAAAAGGAATTAAGAGTGAAGTGACCGGATGCGATGGCTTGGTCCAAAATCGAACTTTTAAAGAAATTCAACGAGCAGCACATGGCGTCGCGCAACAAGAAGTCTCCTTAGGAGGATGGTTCGCTGGGAAGAGCCAATTTGAGGGTTGTGATAGCCGGTCACAATATCAAGAAGCGCCTTGAAAACGCGGATAGGTGGTACGTGCAATGATTTTGTTTCAGAATCTTTCAAATATTCTTTTAAAACTAGTTTGAATTTAATAATTTGAAAATTTCTCAGGAATCTAATAATAATTTTTTTATCTTGGAATTCGAATTTTTTTTACAATTTTTTTTTGAAAATCCTACAAAAGTGAAAAAAAAATAATTAGCTTCAAATCAACCAGATTCTTTCTTGGAAATTTTGGAAACCTTATTAAATATTCTTTTAAAAGTCATTTTTCAACCAAAATTGTTAGGTTTTCTAGGAATTTTGATAAAAATTTGGTATTCAATTGAAACCTTTCAAACTACTTAAAAAGCCTATAAATTTTGTGTTCGAAATCTTCAAAGGTCTACATCGTGTTTCAAATTTTTTGAAATCTTTTCACATTTTAAAATTATTTTTGAATCTTTTCAAAACTTCTAAGCATATGTTAAACCTACTTGATTATTTTTTCTTTCAAACTGATAATTGTTGAATTTCTATTTATGCATTAAAATTCTGTAATTTCACTAACGTATTAAAAATGATTTCAAATAATTTAGGTTCAAATTATACAGTTTTTAATATTTGATTTATGATTGCTCATTATAAATTAAAAGTCAAATATTTTTAATCCGTGTAAAATATATATATATTTTTTTTTCTCTTGAAATATGTGTGCAATTTTCTTGAATGCCTGTTTTTAAAATTTCTGTTCTATTCATTTAAATCACTGAATTATTAAAGATATTAGTGAAATCGTTTCAAATCTTCACAGTGCTTAGAAATCTTTTCAATCTGCTGTACTGTATCTGATTCGAGCCTTAGAAATTTTTTAAGTCTTCTGAGATTTGAAAGCGCTTTGTGTGCTTCTTAAAATTAAAAATGGATTCAAATTCAACGACAGGAAATAGCACATTTATCAGATAATTTCTTTAAATTAGGTTGACTGGCAACAAATTTAGAGTTCATATAAAAATGGAATTTTCAAATTTTCTTTCGGTAATTTTCAATTCAGGAATTAAAATTGAATTGCCTGAATTTCGGATTGATTTCCCGATTCTTTGCCAATATGCAAACATTTTTCACCGTTAATTAAATAAAAATGTAGTCTAAATCTGAAAATTTTTCCATTCGAAGCAATAAAAACTAGGCTGCAAATCATCTATGGGCAATTTTAAGCCAAAAACGTAAAAAAAAGAAATTTAAACGATTACATTTCATTATAAATTGAACACTTCTTGAATTAGTTGCTGAATTATTTTTATTTTAAGAAATTTCAAACTAGAAACATTAATTAATATATTGAAATTTGTTTTGAAATATTTCGAAATATGCTCTGAAATTAATTTTTTTAAATGAAAATAATTTTGAATTTTCCTAGCAAACCTAAGATTTATTTTTTTATTTTCTTAAAATCTTCAAAGATCCTTAAAAAGCTTCAAATCTTAAAAAATCTAAATTTATTATTTTATTTTTCGAAAACTTTTCTAGTTTCAAATTAAGTTTTTATCTTCAGATAATTCAGTTTTTAATATTTGATTTATAGTTGCTTATTTTTAAATCAAAGGTAAAATATTGCTGAATATTCAAAGAAATATCATCCTGAATTAAAAATTTCAAATTAAATGGCTAAAAATGGTATATTTTAGACTGAAATCATATTTGAATAGGATTTTGAATTGAATAAGAGCGTTTAATTATATATATATCAATGTATAATTACTTTAAGATTGAAAATAGTTTGTAAAGTTTCAATAAAACGTTTGAATTTCATAAACTACTGAGGGTTTCAAATTAAATAATTTCTACTTCTATACGTCAGCATCTGTAACTAGCTTATTTTTGAACAGATTCAGAATCGTCATGTAAAATCAATTATTGTTCAATTTCCAATATTAGAACTACAGTTCGATGTGATTTATTATAATAGAAAAACTTCTTGGTAAAAGTGTAATAATTCCTTTCTTTTAAGTTATAGTCCCGTGTAGAAACTTATACAATATTACATATGCTACCAAAATTGACAGTGAAGTATAAGTCAAAACGTTGATGCGAATTGTAAGAGTATTGTTGGTAAAATTTTATTTTTCGTTCAAATTTGTACATTTCTACAATAAAGTACCAGTGTATACAACATAATTTTAAGTACAGTTTCCCGATATTTCTACTTTGGCGAAATCTTCTATTTTTGGTAAAAATTTGTTATTTTTTACATTAATTTACGTAGAATTAAAAGTGTATTCATGATGTCAAACAACCAAATTAAAGAATGTAAAATTCTGTTGTTTTTTGTAATACCTTGTAGATTCTCACAACAAAGTAAAAACTTATTAATAGAAGTGATGCAAATTTTTAAATTGTAGAAACTTGCACTTTCTCGTCATAATTTTTTCCTTTTCTACAAGAAAATAGCAAAAAAATTAGCTATTTGTATTTAACTGTATCTTCTTGATAAGTTTTGCGCATTTTTTTACAAAAAGTAGGTGTCTTAACAAAAATTACAGTTGTAGAAATGTTCTACCTTCTTGTCAAAATGTTTTCCACCAGGGCATCCCTTATTCCTGCTCCAAAAAAATATTTTTTCCTAGGAATAAATGTTCAATATTCTTTTATAAATAAAAATCAAATGATTCCATTCCCAAATAAAAATTTTTTGTTCTGTTTAGTTTTGAATTTTTTATCTATAATCACTGGTTTTAAATTAACAGTCAAATATTTTCGAATAAACTCTCGAATTTTAGATTGAAAGAATAATTGAGATTTAATGAAGGCCTTGAATTATGAATATATGATTTTGAAGTTATTTTAAAATTGAAAGTAGTTTATAAAGTTTTAATCTGTTTACATTTGTTAAATTGCTAAGAGTATACAATTGATACAGTTCAATTTTAAAAATCATTATAATGTATGTTCACGGTTGATCGACACAAAAAGGTCTCTTTATCAACAATAATTGAAAGGTCCACAATATTTTTCGCATTATTCAAAATTCTGCAATTTGAACGGTGAATATGACAGCGATTTTGTTGTTGTTGACAGAAATCATTTTTTTTTGTAAAAAAAAAACTATCCAGTTGATTTGGATGCTACTTGATACTACATGATATGATAGTTATTAATAATATATTTATCGTCTTTGAAACCTTGAAACTAAGCTTTTTCTTTTTTTTTTTTTTTAATTTTTAGAATAATTCTTGGAGGTCTCGAATCTTAGTTTTCATGATATTGTGGTTTCAAATTCAAATAATTATCTAAAATGTCAGAACCATTTCGCAGCAAATGGAACATTTTAAATTGAAAAATATCTGATTGGAGAATTTCAAGAATGAATAATAATTCTAAAGGGAGATTTAAAATGATAGAAAAAATCAAAATTCAGTGAAAAAAAATGAAAACAAAAAGATAAACATTAAACTATCATAAACTGATGCATCAGTCAGTGAATGATTTCGGTAATTTTGAATGGTTACGAGTTTAGAGTTCTAAAATTACATCCTGAACGCCAAGTTTGTAATTTTTCCTTTCAATTAATATTGAACTGGTTGAGTTTGGAAAGCATAATTAGCAATTAATTTTCAGTTTTGAATATAGTTTGCAGTCGTTTGAATTTAACGTTTCGGAGTAGAAATTTGTTTAGTTTCCATGTATTTCATTTCAAAATTACTAATTTGTCTAATCAGCTTTAATGCTTACTTAGAATTTGGTTATGTAATAATAGTTGAAAATTCTAGAATTTCAGATTTTCTGAATTCTGAATTTTAAATGACCCGAATTTTCCAATTTTAATTTTAAAATATTCAATTTTTAACATCTTGACATTGTCCCATTTTCAAAATAATAATCTGAATCAATAAATTTCATTATTCTTCAATTTAAAATGGAATGGTTTAATTTTCCACGCTTCGACTCAGAGATTATACAATTCAACTCCTTTTTCTAATTCAACTGTCCAAAATATTCAATATGTTGTTTGTTACGCGAAATGTTACCTGACCTAAAGTTATTTGAATTGGAATGTTTTGAATTTCTCTTGTGAGGTGGGAAAGTACTAAAGATATTTTCCTTTTTCGTTTAGGTTTACTATGGTCTGACCATTCGATGGCCCTTTCAAGGTTGCTGCGCGACGGCACTTCACGCTGGCTAAGTGGTTCCAGGAGTATTCCTGGGATCTCAAAAAAATGCCTACCTCGGACGGGGTTATTGAGCTATTGTAAGTGGAAATTTGATTTCATGTCGACATTGAGTGTTCTGGAAGTGTAGGTGATAATGGTTTGTACCATTTTTCTTTTACAGCGCAACTATATGCACCCCAGGACGGAGTGCCTACCCCTATTGCAGGGTATCTGGTTGAAGACGGGGTCTCCGGGGCCAAATATGACGGTTTTCCATCGGTAGGTAGTGGTTCTCAATCGTGGCTTTAATTATGAATTGTAAATAATGCTATATGTACTGTGAGGCAAGTCGTCGATATGTTTTCTAAAAAAAAATGATTTTGTATTTTTATTAAACTGCCCATGTTCCCGCCAGCGGTTGGCTTCCAGCCCCTAGAACAGGGATATGAGCTCCTGTGGGTTCAGTGCCAATATTTTAGTGTGAAGGGGAAGCCCCTCATCAAGGCCCACTGGAACTTGATAAGAGCCTTAGTCGCTCCCAAGAAGTAACCCGCGCCTTTGTTCCCGTTGGTTAGGAGGGGCACCTGCTTCCAGAGGCGCGGCCGCTTCCGGAGGACGATCCGGAAGAGGACTGGTTCGTCGGATGCGACTAGTGATCGAGGGTGGGGGGGGGCGCAAGCTTTGTTTATATATTTAGTTCTCTTTTTTTACCTCAATTAAATATTCTCTTATAATTATTCATAGAGGGGGTAGGGGATAGTCAGTTGAGATGAGAGGTAGTCTTTTGCCTGTCATGAATTGACTTGTTTTAGCCACCACTTTTAGCTCCCTCTCAATGGACTAGTTCCTCCCTGGCAATTACTTCCTTCCAAAATTGCTTTGTAATAAGTTTTTTCTCTCTCTAAATTTATAGTCTCTGCATTCATTTTTTTAAAACTTCAAAACAGAATTTCTTTTAAATTAGAAATCTTTTACTAGTCTGACTATATATAATTTAACAATGATTTAACATTGTCAGAATGTTAGTTCGGGATATCTAAAATTTAAATTTCAGGAGATCCTGGATTTTAAACCACCAAAGCGTCACTTGCACAAAAATTATTCTGCCAGGATTAACGCCCTTCTGTGCGCAGGGCCGCTCCTTCCATTTGCTAACCAATTTAATAAAATTTTTGCATTTTCACATTCAGCATAAAAAAAAGGTTTGAGTATATGGTATTAAATTATAAAGGAATCTTTTTGACATTCTTAATTTTTTTCTTTTTAATTCGCAAGAAAACATGGGCAGAAGACGGAAGCACAAAATGTTCCTCATTTTAAAGATTTCTCTCTTTTTCCTTTTCCTACCGGTTTGTTGGAAGAAGCTCATGTCTCTAGCGAAACGACGGCATTTCTTTTCCATTCACAATCACAAGCGCACAGTATACATAACCTTAATTTTTTGAATGTCTGCAGTGTTTGCGTGGGTGGTAGGATCGTTGGCTTCGTTGTCATTGAATTATTGTGCGGCGGTGTTAGGACCGCAGTTCTAGGTGATACGTCAGGTGTCTTCTCACAAGCAGAGATACTCATGCTTATTGATAAGCTCAGGATCATTGAAGGATGTTCGATTTCGACGCTGGTTTCTTCTTGGTTCGCTAAAGGTTGTTCAACATCGACTTTGGTGTGGTTGGTGCTAGAATCCTTTTTGGATGTCTTATAATTATCACATCAAATATTTACAATTCCGGCCTTAACACCAGGGTAGCAAGAGTAAATGCTCAATCCCACGGCGAGTAGGGCAAGGTCGACAGAGGAACCATGAATCAATATCAGGTGATGAGCCCTAAATCTACGTTGTAGGTTCATCTCGTTCAGCTGTCGTTCCAATTCATACAGGGATTTCTCATTCTCAGCAAAGGCTACACCTTCAATGGAGGTATCCTTTAGGTGTTGCCTTTCTTCTTCAGCCGTTAAAATAAGTTCCCCTTGTTCATGCGTACGGAACTGATATCCGGGTACAATTTGGATTATTCCAGTTTTATCCGAGTCAATCAGAGTTTTAGTCTGATTAGAACATCCCAATCCAGCTGTGGTCCTTGGATCGGGGAGTCGACTCTAGGGTGGTGATCCTGGATATTCAAAAGATCGGATCCAACTGCTCGGATGTTAAGAGGCAGAGATGCATTCGTCCCTGACGGGACAACCTCCAGGATTCGGTTTGCAGCGCGGATGTAGTCGTCGAGGCTGGCGTCCACTGATTTGAGTACGTGACTTATTTTTTCGGCGTGCTTGATATCCACAACTGCTCGCATGAGATTTTCCAGTCTTAGGTTGTTTTGGGTCATTTGACGCTCGTGCTGATTTAATCTTTCTTTGTTGTTTTTCAAAAGCTCGTGCACTACCTCCAGTTGAGTTCTCACTATATGAGTTTGTTTTCTGACGATGTAGGACATAATAACCTGAGCTTGATTGAGTTTTAAGATCTCAGTCTCAAACGTTTCACCGTCATTATATACCATCAAGCCGGCTATGGGCCCAATAAATCCTGTGACAATTGCCAGCAATGGCGTAGCTCGTTGGCTCCTCATTCCCATGGGCAGACTAGGGAGAATCGTTTTCTTGATGTGCTCTTTCATATCTGCAGCATGCCTGAATACTTCCTTCCTCAAGTTTTGGGCAACAAGGAATTTAGCGTCGAGACTATAGTCGGTGATTTTCTGAAGGCAGGGTAATCCAAAGCCTGACATGCAGAGGTCTAATAGATATTTGAACCGTTGCTGATAGTTGTCCAGAGGTCTTTGAATTTTTTTCAGTTCGAGAAATACGGTAATCCTCTGAATCCCAATAACTCATCTCATCGATCCCATGTACTCGTAGTAGACCCTGGTGCTGGTTTTCAGCAGGGTAATCCTATGCGTTGCCTGCTTGAGGTTCTCGGAAGCAGTGAGGGGAGACAGGGAAAGGGACAGCCATACACGTATCATTTTACCTAGAAAAAAGTGGGCGTTAGATTTTTTTCGGGAATGGAGGGAATTCCAAGACAGGATGAGCCTCGTTTTTCAAGAAAAAAAGGTAGGATCAGAATCATTAGGGAATTCAAGTCGTTGATATTTATCCGTTAGAAAGAAGGTTGATTGTCTAAAAATATATTTTTTTGAAAGGCGTATTCTGTCTTCGGATTCTTGCTTGTGATCCGTTCGAAATTAGCGGTAAATGACCTTGATTTTACCCTTATGCTTGGCGAACAAGTCGCCAGTTACGGTTTCAAGAATTATATTATTATTCTCTGTAAATCCGACTATTGTGTAGGGTCCGGTGGCTCTGCTATCAAATTTTCCATCTCTTAGTTCCTTAAAAACATACGACTGCTCTCCTAATTTCCCTTCCTTTTGGTCAAAATTTTGCTCATAAGCTTTAAGGAATTTTTGGACCCTTTCTGAAAATGCGTTGTCGTTGTATTCACCGCAAGGGTCAAGAGCCTATAAATCCGTAAGGAGTTCTTCATTATCTTCGCTTCCGAGACGTGATTACAGTTGGGGTAATCCCAAAGGAGCGATTGTTTGGCAAGATTAAAGCTATAGAGACCTTTCTCTTGGGTCGACTTACTAAAGATGTGAAAAATTTTCTCTTAAATCCATTTGTTAAAGAGAGAAAAAGATTTTTCAATGTCTTGCCTTATCAACTCCTTACGAAATTGTTGAGTCTGATTAGTTTCTTCTGGGTCCATGCTTTCTTCGTCTTCGCTACCGGCAACCGGGGTGATCACATCGATAATGGTAGATTCGGTGGCTAATGTTGATGGATAATCAGTACCTCCCCAAACCGATTTAGCGGCCATTTTGGTTCCGGGGAATCCTTGATCTCCCGAAACGTGTTCCCACATTACGTCTAAAGGCTCGAGAGCAGCCATCTTTTTCTCGAATTTGGCCCGATTTTTGACTGGTTTGCTTTCGTAAGTCTCCCAGTCGTTTGCTTCCCATTTTGGAATCCATTCCGTGGTACTATTAATCAAGAACTTTGAGTCAGTTTTAATTCTCAATTTCTTTATTTCTGCTTCGTGTGCCGTTTGAGCAGCTACCGTCGCTGCTGCAATCTCAGCCGCGTTGTTGGTCCGAAGGCTTGAGGTTGATTCAGATACGTTTAGAGGGTGACTAGGTCTGAACCACACGCCTATCCCTATCCTTGCCTTTCCAGAATCGTAGCGACATGCACCGTCGATGTAAACATCTACATAGGAGTCTTGTAGGGGTGGGAGCCAGGGGTTTTGAGCTAGCATCCTTGGCGGAGCACTTTAAGGAATTGAATTATTACTGGGAGCAGGCGCAGGGGGTTTAAGGTTCTGCAGTACGCTATGTGCTTTTTGAAACACCGGGGCGTCGGAGGGGTCATTGCTCTCGTCGCTGGAAGATAGCTCGCTTGAAGATTCGCGTGAAGGTTCATTGTCCTTAGTTGGAGCTGCATCGATCTTTCTTTGCCTCACTAGCCGTTTACAGATCGAGCTTTCTTTGCGTCCTGAAGGCCCGACTTTCTTTTGAGGTACATAAGTTGCTTCTGAGTCTTGAGAGACAGCGTCTTTCCTAGGTCTCCCACGAGGTCTAGTGATGGCGCCCGCGCCGCTAGGAGCCTGTCCCTGTTGGGTGACTGCAGCCTTAGAGGGCGTGTCAGTGTCATCTTCTAAGTCCGAAGACTCAGTGAGCGCCTTGTCCATCGCAGGGGTCCCTGATAGGGATTCAGCGGCCAGACTTAGTTTGCTCTTTCCATATTCAAATTTGTATTGGTAGTTTCGGAATTTATGCCGCCAGTGCAATAATCTAGCCCCTGGATTGGCAATAGAGTTCATCCAATGAATCGGCTCGTAGTCGCAAGACAGTATAAATTCTCGACCGTATAAATATAGTTGGAAATTTTCCAGGGCCTAGAGGATCGCAAAACATTCCTTTTCTTCCTTGTCGTAATTCTATTCATACCCGTTCATCACCTTAGAGATGTACTCAACAGGCAAGTCAATAACTTCACTTTCCTGAGTGAGCATCGCCCCGACGGCACACTCTGAGGCGTCGGTTGTGAGCTTGAGTGTCTTCTTGAAGTCAGGATACTAAAGGATGGGTTCATTGCAGGGACATTTGCATAATCTCCTGAAGCTTTCGCTTTGTTTTGTGCCTCATTCCCATTTTGCGCCCTTTTTAAGGAGATCTGATAAGGGTTTGGCTAGTTTAGCATAATCTCTTATGAACCGACGATAGTGGGCTGACAGTCCCAGGATCTATGGACCAGTCCGTACCTTTTAATATAGTGTCCATCATGTGCCTAAACGCAGTTGGTGCGTTCTTTATTCTAATGGGCATTCTTAGATACTCGAAATGCTCGCGAGGTGTTGAAAAGGCTGTCTTCATCCGATCATCAGGATGAGTTGATACTTGGTGAAATCCACTATCTAAGTCGAATACGGAGAAGTATTGGGCGTCTCCTAAGTTGTCAAGGATATCCGTATTGTTGGGTAACGGAAAAGCGTTTCCAAAAACCTTTTCACGGAGTGCCTTAGAGTAGATAACAACCCTCCATTTCCTTTCCTACTCGGGTGCTTCGTGAGGATATCGATATTGTTTTTTCATGATTACATCATCGTCGGTAGTCGGGATTTTGTGTTGTATTAAGTCACTAGGCGTGGAATTTCATAAACTTTCGAACTGTATTTGAAAAAATGCCCATCTCTTTTTTTTTAACCGAAATAGTGTAATTATTGGCAGTATTACTTGTACAGCTAAATCGTGCTATTCCTCGGATTTCCTGAGAAATTATACGGCACGGGTGTGTTAAAAATGGGGTCCGTATTTGCCACATAAGAGGCCATTAGTCAACTTCAAATGAAGGTGACTTCCCGAATAACCTTGACTCCACGATCCTGCTATTGAGTACATGGGGTATCCATGCAGCTGACACTGATGTTCTATTCCTTGTAGTCCTGCAATCCGTTTTATTTGAGCTCCACCTATCAGTATTGCGTCCGAAATGACGTAGAAGTGGAAGTCCGCTCCTACGATCTCCACGCCCAACTCTCCTATTATCGTCAAAGTGATGTTACCGAACGTAACCTCGCATTCGAGAATCAGGTGGTAAGGGAAATTCAAGCTACCTACGACGATGTAGTTGCCGTTCGCATTTCAACTAAAAATTAACTCAGCAATTCCTGTTTGTAAATCGTCGCCGCGCAACTGAATTGTGGGAGGCAGTCACCTTTCGGCTGGGCACGGAATCTCGTTTACAAATAGGAGCATTGAGTCGGCAACAGGCGCCACACCAGAATTTTTTTTTTTTTTTTGATAATAAATTAATTTTTTTCTTATTTTTATAGGAAGGGGGTGGAAAAGACGCCACACTGGATTTTTTTTTCTCTGGCTTTCCTCGATCAACGTAGTTCCTATCCTACGGTTACTGTATTGTCATCAGAAGAATCGCTATCTACGAGTTCCACCGTGGGGATTATTACTTCGCGTTCAGCGTGGTTTTCCTCTCGAAATGCACGCCTTCCTAGTTGGAGGGCTTCTTCGCGTTTTAACTCAATCGTCAAAATTTTCAAATTTGGACTTGCAGGTACACCTTCGGGTACTTGGTTTTCAAGTCGTTTAATTGGCTGAACTACGCATGCAGGAACCGTTCTTTTAACGGGGAAGACCGGACTAGGTTAGATGGCCGATCTAAGCAGTCCAGCAGATTTCTTATGCCTTTCTCCGGACCTCCTTCCTCTTTTACAGGGTCGATCCGAGGGGCTTGTACCTCCGAAATGGTTCATGACGTATTTTTTCAAGTATCCAAATTCTAATCTAAGTCCTCACCAATAATTAACGAGTAAGGGTGATTATCTACGGGGGTTGCTTGCGGCTTTTACACAGGACTAGGAACTGCGGACGCTGCGGCGGGCGAAGAGGAAGTATTCCTTCAAGTCCAGAGCGGGCGAATGACTGGAGAATTCAAAACAAAATTATTCCAATTCAAAGTAGAACAATCATATTTTAAATCTTTCCTGTTTCCTATCTCATGGAAGGACGTAATAGTTAGCCAGAATAGTTAGTCAGAATTCAATATTATTCAATTAAGGCTTCGTAGCACTATTTTTCCTTTAGGAAAGTAAGCGTAGTCGAGTACCACAGCACTAACTCGAACTAATCTGTGACACTTATACTAGAAAAACGGATGTATTGTTCAATTTTTAATAGCAACTAACAGTAAGGCCGTATCGGTCAACTGTGGCTTCTTGATTTTCAGTCACGGAGTCAGAAACTTCGGACGCTACAACAGGCGAAGAGGAGGCATTCCTCTAAGTACAGAGCAGGCGAATTATGGGAAAGTACGGATTAAAATTGAATTATTTTAATCTGGACTTTCTTGTATTTCTTGTCCGAGAAGGAGTAGCAGTTGGCCTAAATCTCAACGTGAGCAACAGAGCCAATAGCTTCGACGTACTTCTCACAGAGCTGAAGGCTTACCGTACCGCAATTGAAGAATAATTTTCAATAACGCTTTACGGTATCACTTCTCACTTGAGAAGGTGAGCCACATTCGATTGACCCCTTAGTAGTCTCTTTTCTGGTCCATGCACGCTTTATGATCAAGCATCTCAACCTTAGTTATACGTAAGTCCCTCCTTTTTATTTGAAACCTGATCTTCCAGTTAGACCTTATTTCAATATTTTGGAGATTCTAGACTTAAAAATTCCATATGAATATTACACAGAGGTTTACTGGCCCCTTAAAGTGCCCGGAAGGTTCTTCGTATTATTTCGCTGAACTTTCCTTGAGAGCTTGATTCTGGCTTCTGCCTGGTTCTACGTATTTTCGAAAAAGGACGAAAATTCGTCGTGACTAGTAAATTTTTTGGGTCTCAAGTTCCTGCTCGTGAATCTCCCTTGAGACCTCGGAAGCTACAAAAACGACCGATTCGGGTTCAGATTCACGGACTTCAGTTTTTACTACTTATTCTTAGCATTACTGCTTCCCGGAAGATTAGGCATTTTTAGGCCGTACCATGATTGAGAATGATGGCTGTCTCGTACAAAAATAATTTTTGAATCAAATGCAGTGGAGCCAAATGAAAAATATCGAGCCAATTACGGTGAGGTCCCCTGGAAAGTTAATGCCCGGGTTTTCATTTCAACTTGGAAGTACTTTATTTTCAAAAGTTCATTTGATTTTGGCAATTGTAACATTACTGCCATGTATACGAATAATAGTAGTCCGTGAAAGAATAGATCTTGAACCAAAATCCAGTATTTCACTGAATAGCGAAATACGGCTAAATCAAAAATATCGAGCAAGTTAATGCGAGGTCCCCTGGCCAGTTAATGCCTGGGGTTTTGGTTTGATCTAGTGGCACTCTAGTTAGTTAAGGCATTAGTACAAGGTTCAAACCTTATTCTTGGGCGTAAAATTGAGAGACGTCATTCTTAGTTAAGAAAATAATCAGAAAGAACCCTCAAAATGAGTTCCAGTATTTCCGCTAAAAAGCGCAAAAACTGCCGAGTTAAAAATATCAAGCAAATTAATGCGAGGTCCCCTGGCGATTCAATGCCCGGGTTTTTGTTCTAACTTCGAAGCACTCTACTTTCAAAAAGTTCGTTCGATCATTTGCATTAAGGCATTGCTGCCATAATTGAGAATGATGAATGAAGCGTGAAATTCAAAAATTTATATGAAAAATAAAAATGTTCAAACTTTGGATTTCAGACGCCTCGTAACAAAGGTTACTAGCAGCGTAGCTGAACGTGGACGAAAAGCAGGGGACGATCCCGCCGCTGCCACCACTTTTGTTACGTACGAATAATAAAAAGGATAAGATCTTGCTGCCTAGTAACAAAAGTTACTAGTATTAAATTATTTTATGAATACTGATAGGCGGGGGGGGGGAGGCTCCCCGAAACTGGAGATACGAGAGTCTCCTTTTTTTTATGTGGATCGTCTTCCCTATTCTCGGTCCGAGAATTATTGTCCTGAAAATCTCAATTACGTAAGACAAGGGATTTGGTGAAGCCAAAATACAAGATTTTCTTGAGGCTAAAATTCCCAAAAAAGATAAAGATAAAGATAAGATAAGATTTGAAATTTTGTGCGCTTATTATCTGACAATAATAAGCTCTAGTACTTTTTCACGTTCGCGGCATACACACATGAACACCTAACACTAAACAAATTCGCTTGTATGAAAAATAGAAAAATATATGTTTCCAAAGAAAGGGAACTGTAGTGGTTGTGAGAAAATTGCTCCTTTTCGTGTTGAGATTAGAAGAGGTGCAGTTCGCTCTAAACTAATTTTTAAATTTTCGTTTTTTTTGCACAGGCTGAATTCAGTCCTGCTTTCCGTCGGCAGGAAGATTATTTTTATTTTACGTCCGAACGATTGAATTTAACCCTTTCCTGTACTAGATCCCTGTACGCCTATTTAGGTCATTCACTACCGTTACTGGTTGGGATAAATGCTTTTAACCAGGATAGGTGGTGTAGTGCACTTACTAAATTTCGACTAGGTTGAAATAAGGAAAACTAAATGTTCCGAACGCGGACAGACGAGACAGGCGTGTCCCCTCTAATAAGAGTAGTTCTGCTTGGTACCAGGTTGCTCAAGTCACTGCAATGATGATTTTGATTAGATGTAGCTCGTCCGTTGATAAGAGGGGTAATTATGGTAGGGATTTTTGCAAGGTAAGGAGGATCTTAGGTAGAATATGATTTTGGTATTTATCATACTCGACCATAATTTTAAATTTTTCCAATGATTAATATGATGTAATTGTTACAGTTAATCAATTTTTAATATAATTAATTTTTGATTAATTTTCAGCGCATGATTATCACCAATTATTTCGATTTCTATACTCTATGGGAATAAAGAGGCCTTGTGGGTAGGCTGAACGAACCACGTGGCTTTGTTTTGACGTTTCTACCCATACGTTGGTCTTTCAAAACCAACGAGAGTAGAATCGTGAGGTTGGGATTGAGATAGATTTATTGGAAAGAGAGAGAAAGGGAGTGGAAGGTAGCTTCTGCTCGGCCGGGAAACATCGCCTCGCAGCTGCACGTGCATTATCGAGTAAGAAGGAGACCGAGAACACCCGATACCTATACCTTGACGTAGGAAGGAGTGAGTAAGATGCTCGCGTGTGCTGCGTATACGAATGCTCATGTGTTGAGTGTGTTCCTTCTTCCTTGGGCGGATGAAATTGTATCGCTCGGTCTTTTTTAATCATTATCTAAAACTTATATTGCTCCACCATTTATACTCTATGAACGCATTGTATGAAGTTAGGACATTCTTACATCCACGCATGCATACATTGTGTAGGGCTACACGCATAATTTCATACAAGTTTTTATTCAAGATTGAACAGATACCTATTTCTTTCCTGGAACCTTTTACCAAGCGCATGTGGTTTCATTTTAAATTCTTAATGTAAAAGATTTCTTTGTCTCGAAGCCAGCTCGGTGACGAATTAGTCTAGAGCTCAGGAATGCAACATAATCGGTCCTATCGCAAACTCTAGGGTTACATGCGTTGCCAGGTGCGAATTTGTATCTGCTTTGTAGCCATGATTTTAATACAGTGTGGAATAATATTCCACACTGAATCCAAATCAGACTCAAAATTAAATTTACCCAGCATCGCTCCTAATACAGTAAAAAAAGTATCATCTTAAGGCTAGTTTTCGGTATAGGAACAGTCCGCCAAAAATGTAGTCTTGGGTGGCTCTACTCTAATGCCACTTTATTGTGATGCCACTATTTTTTATCAAATTCATTTTTTTCGTGGTAAGTATGTTTCATAATTTAAGAGCGATTCAAAGTAAATTGCTTTATTATGTTCAAGCATTAAAAATGAGAAATAACGTTAAAATGTAAATATGTCAATCATATTCATCTGATCGAATTAGTTATTATATGCAGGGTCCGATTTATACTTTGAATTGGAAACAAATACTTTAAATCTTATACAAAGTTACGTGGCTTAAGAGCTTCTATATGTGGAGCCCGATATACACTTTAAATTAGATTCAAATACTTTCAATCTAATACAAAGTTACGTGGCTTAAAAACCTGTATGAGAAAAATGTAATAGTTAAGGGGAATATAAAGAAAGTTTTAGACATTTATGCAGCATTAACTGCTATTGAATACTGACTTTTACTAATTTAATCAGTGATTATCTTTGATTCGAAACAACTTGAATCTCATTGGAAGATACGTGGCTTCATAGCCTATATATAGGGTCCGTTTTACATTTTGAAGGCGATTTAAAGTAAAATTATTGATTAAATTTAAGAATGAAGAAAAGGAAGTTTCGATGTAAATCATTGTTTATATATTTACAATTGAGAGAAACATTGAATTTGTCAAATTCTTGAGATACTTGTAAATCGATATCACTTACTTCTGTAGGTTCAGAAATAGTAAAAGATTCAAATGAATGCAGCAACATTTTGTTGCCGTTAGTAAGCTGAGGAGTTTTGTTAATGTTTGGTTAAAAAATTTCGTTGTTTGAAGTGATTTACTCATCACATGTAATTTCAATAAATATTGGTTTATGATCCGAAAAGTATGTTTCATACGTTCCACAGAAATAATAGGCTATATTTGTAAACATGGCATCAAACTGAGTTTTAAAATCTGTTGTGGAAGTACCCTCTAATAACAATAATCTCAAGTTGTAATTAAATATAAACGTTTTGAACTACAATGACCGTTCAGCATCATTCAAATCAATATTAAAGTCGCCAATAACAATAATCGCTAAATGATTTTGTGAAACTAACTTTAGAGCAGTTTCCAAAGTTTATATGAAAGTTACATATTTAATGTTTGGAGACTTATACCAATTTTGCTTGTAAGTTTTTTGAATGATCTAGTATTTGAGGAAATTATGCGTTCACCTTTAGAACTGGTTAGATTATTAAACGATAAAGTTAATTCACGATTACTTTTTAATCAGTTCAGTTTAGTGGTACTAGGATCCTTAATCATTTGTTTTACTGGAGGTTTAAAATCGCCAATTATATAAAGCCTTCGTAAATCTCGTATACGACTAAGTGCAACATATAATATTGACTTATTTATTCTTTGATTTTTTTCAAATCTGAACACACAAAGTCGTAGGTTTGACCTTGACTCTTATGGATAGTTATAGCCTTTGCGGCGACTATAGGAAATTGTTCTCTAATTGCTTGATGACCTGATATTTCCAAAATATTCAACGGAGTTTGCTGTTTTGAAATCGGGGTAAGATTTTTATCAACATTATGTTTCATCATATATTCCTCACATTTATTTCGTGTATTCTTTTCTACTCTATCGAAGCCAAACTCTATCGATATTTTGGATATTTCATTCGAATCTTCTCTAAATGTGATGTTTCTTAAGATACCGCAAGCGCCATTCAATAATTCATCTTGAACGTCAATATTATTCGTAATCATATATTTAATAGCAATTTTAAAGAATACTTGGTATGGTAAAACTGCAGATTCTGATGTTGTTTGACTTTTTAGTTACTCTAATCGCTTGCTCTTTTCGTCTTCTGAAATATCTGCCATTACGTGATCGTGAGCTTCTTATACAAATTCTTCTCCTTCAAATTTTCCTATCATATTTCTATTATACCAATCAACCAGATAGTTTTCAGCATAGAATCTAATAGCATGATCCGGTACTTGATACTCATTCACAAAACTTGACTTGATTAAATCAATCTCTTCCTTTATCATAACTTCATTAGGCAAATTATTAAATGCTATGATAATTTGGCTTCGTTCTTCTGTCTCATGACCTCGGTTAATTCATAAAATTCACATTTATTCTATAAACACACATATGCTAGTGCACTCGTGCATGATATTCTTGGATTTTTAAATAGTTGCAAATCTATAACTGGTGGCAGTTGATGGAAATCTCCTACAACTAATACCGATACTCCACCAAAAGGTTCCTTAACGCCTTTAATTTTACAAAGTCAAGTATCTACTTGACTCAACATTCTTGCTCCAACCATCGATATTTCGTCAATTAGTAGTTTAAAAGTTGTGTATAAAGTTACTTCGCCTATTAAAAACGCTGCTTTACCGGATGATGATGCGCACAATAAAACATGCATTGCATATTGTTTTCAACCGGCAATCTTGACGGATAATAGCTTACTGTTTGATAAATGAAATTTAAGACTGTAGTTTTTCCAACACCAGAAGAACCGCTTAGGAAGATATTAAATGGCAGTTGATTTGTCTTGACGCAGTGTAATGTGTGCATTACAATTTCTCGCTGCTTAGAATTCAATTCTTCCATAATTTTGTATACATCATCTTGGAGTAAATTTTTAAGAGCAGTACGAGGGTGGTCCGATAAGTACTTAGCTTCACCTACCGATGGTGCCACTATCGCAAGAGAAGTTTACTATCGTATAGTACATTGTCCTAGACGGCTCACAGTGGGCTGAATCGGGAATTTACTATTAAAAATCACCTACAGCCTACAATTCTCAACCGATTTTCAATCATTTTGCTTAGAAGTGATCAGCGATAGATGCGCAAGGGCGTCTATGGATTCGATTTTTTAATTTTTGTTATTTTCTATTTTTTATATAAATAAAAAACGAGCGAAAATGAGACATTTTTTAATTATAATTTGTTATCTTCAAATAAATAACTTCAATTATCCCATTCTCGACAAAAATGAATGACGAAGTATCCAAAAAATATAAATGATTTACAGGATATCGAATCTAATTGTTATGAACAAATTATTTTAACAAAATGTCAACATATTGGAAATTTTGCTTGCAAAGTGTATTTGTAAGTTGAAGTTGCTTGATTTCATCAACAAGATCACGTTTGATCATGAAAATTCCTTGTATGGTATAATTTGTTTAGTTTATAAACAAATGATGTGAAAAAGTTCATTGTTCAGGCGTTCATCGGTAGAAAGTAACCGCTTTTCTCTCTTAGTACCTTTAAACTATATGAATGGTAATATCTAGTGATTGAGATCGGTTATTCGGTATTATTTATTTATTTTATCAACAAATGCATAGTTTGGACATTTATAGACAGAAAGTAATTTTTTTTTCTAATCGTCTCTAAATTACATAAGTGTATTACCACTCATAGAATTTGAAGGTACTAAGAAGGAAAAGCGGTTACTTTCTGCCAAAAAACGCCTAAACTATGCATTTGTTCACACGATTTGTTGATAAAATAAACAAATTATACCATACAACAAATTTTCATGATCGAACGTGATCCTGTTGATAAAATCAAGCAATTTTAACTGACAAATATACTTGGAAGCAAACTTTCCAATATGTTGACATTTTGTTAAAATAATTTGTTTATCGCAATTAAATTCAATAAGCTTTAAATTATTATTATTCTTTGGATACTTCGTCATTCATTTTCGTCAAAAACGGGATTAATTAAGTTATTGATTTGAAGATAAAAAATAATAATAAAAAAATGTCTCATTTTCGCTTCTTGTTTATTTATATAAAAAATGGAAAATAACAAAAATTGAAAAATCGAATCCATAGATGCTCTTGTGCAACTATCTTTATTCACTTATAAGCAAAAAAAAATTGAAAATCGGTTGAGAATTGTAGGCTCTAGGTGATTTTGAATAGTAAATTCCCGATCCAGCCCACTGTGCGGTGGTTGCAGAGACCACGGAAAATAAAATTTGAAAAATTGTTTGCTCTCCATCACCGCAGGCTGATACAAGGACCAAGGATCGACCTGAAAATGAGTTTGGATTAGCAGAGAACTGAAGAAGATAGCTCGTGAAACAAGTTTATTCAATTTATAAAGACAGTGAATGTGTGTGTGTATAATTTATCTAAATTTCAAAATTTTATAGTGCCGAAATACATTTTATTTAGCTAGCTATTCATCTAGAACTTCAAAAAGGTGAGTCAGTTCCGTAAAGTAAAAAATTGAAATTTTTGTTTACCAGTCTCTCTCCGTTCTGTCATTTTTATATATGTATATATACTGTAGTTAATTGGGAATTAGAGTAGAACAAAGTGTAAAAAAAAATAAATTTATTCAAGATGGCCGAAGAAAATAATTACCTTAATAGAACAATAGAGGGTAATAATTATGGTAATAATTCCATCATAGGCAACGGGGTTGAGGGAACAATAAATGGGGTAAACGCACCACCCACCTCTGCTCTTAATGACCATGAAATTAATGCTAGAGAACCAACTCCATCGGGTTCTAATATTATTCATAACTCAGGTGTAACTACTTCTCAGAATCAAATGCAGTCCACGCTTGATCCGAGAGTGGTAAGGAATTTGAATTCCGATTTTAATACCCCAACCCACTCTAATTTAACAGCGCGAATGACAGGTAGTCCTTTGATAGTCAACCTAAATACACTGGAAACCGGAGCGACCGGGTGTTTTCGTGCTGGGGCTATGGTTGACGACTCTGGACTTTTTTCTTTGCCAAGTCAAGAGCCTTCAAAGCCAATTCCTTTTAAAGCCGTACTTCAATTCATACCAAAAATTTTCGATGGGAAAAATATCCCCGTTAGCCGTTTTGTGCGAGACTGCATATACGCGCGTAATTCAATAGAAGCCGAAGATCGTCAACATTTATTTTTAATTGTTAGATCACGCATTTCCGGCAGTGCCTGTAATTCGCTTCTGGAAAGGGAAATTTATACCTTGGAAGCCCTATTAAAACATCTAAAAAATATTTTCACCGAACATGGAAATTTAAGTCAACTGAATTCCATGCTAGCAACCCTGGCACAAAAATATAACGAAAGTGCCCTAGAATTCGGAGACAGGGTTAGCGAAATTTAAAAAGAATATAATAGAACTTGTGGCAGAGAAACACTCGATAATTGAATCTGACTCGATGATCAGATCGGCGAGAGATACGGCCTGTGAAAGTTTTGTAATGGGATTGAAACCTAATTTAGTTTTGAGGGTACAAATGAAAAGACCTGGATCTCTTCAAGATGCCATTATGGCATCTAGGATGGCAGAATGGGAAGTTAGCTTTGCCAGAGAATGCCATTTATTAAGGAATCCTCGATTCATCTGAAACAAAAACAAATTACACATCCATTAGGTACTTTTCCATTCACACCTGAATTCGAAAATGTACATTTGCAGATAAAAGCTCGAACTAAACAAATTGTTACCTTACCAGTTACAAACCCGGAAATAGGAGAAGGATATTTGCCACTCGTAGATTTAGGACCTGGAAAAGAACGAAAAATTAGAAAAATTTATGGGGCGTTTAAAAACTGCGAACCTTGTTCTACAGCCCAAAAATGCAAATTTCTCCGCAAAGAGATCGTTTATTTGGGACATATAATATCACAGTGAGGCGGTCCGTTCTATTTTCATATTTAAAATTAAATTGTAAAGCTATGGGCGAATATTTATATTGATACGCCTCTGACTTAAAGTGGATAACCAGGTAGAGCTAAGGGATGATTCACGAAATCATTCGATCGTGATCGATTACACGCGCCATCAGCTAATAAGTGGGGATAGCGTGGGACCAATGCACTTTATATATCGATCCCGGTATCGGTACCAACAGGACTTCCTACTCGACACTCTGCGAGGAAGAAGCCTCTCTTGGTCTCTATGATCTACCTGTCATTGAGTACAGAAAATTGAATTGGAGTAAGCATCACTCAAGGAACGCCACTCTCAACGGATTCTCCTGTTACAATTAAAACTTCCGTCCAATAATTTATCCAAATTCGTTAGAATTTGAATAATTAGACGTAAGTTTTTGGGTTCAAAATATATTAAAAAATTTTTTGAATTAGTGTGATGTCATTATTGTAACGACTTTGTACTCCATCTTTTGGTGGAGACCTCGTTGTGCATGTTTGCATATAATCGTGGGAAATATAGAGAATAATAATTTAGTGTGTGCAACTTTCATTGGAACGACTTTGCACTTCATCTGATGATAAAGACCTCGTTGTGCATGGTTGCATCAACTATTGAAATTCGAATTGGGAATTTTACCTTAATTTTTTATTAAAGATGGAATCAGAAAATAATTCGTAACGACTTTTAAATTTATCGTGTGATAAAGAAATCGTTGTGGGAAGGGAATTTTAGTTTATGGTTTAATATTGGAGGAGAATCCTACTTGCTTGTTTTTATATGAGAGTGATTTTCTAAATTGATTTGAATAATTTCAAAATACGCAATCATCTCTCCCTTGAGTAAATCCACAATCCGTCATTTTTAGTTATAAAATGCTTAGGGCTAGTTTTAACGTCCTATCAGTATTGGGATCAACTTAATCTTTGGTTGCAATTTACTGGGCAGGAAAAAGTAAACGCAAATTGAACGAATGTCTCAATGATAATAAATATAATTGAGATAAGTTTAAAATGCAACACTACCATTACTAAAAGTTAATGTAATTTTTAGCAAATTAAGATCTTTAACTAGAATCAGCCACTGCAGTTATAATTAAACTGAAAATAGTAGTGAACATAAGAACGATCCCCGGTTAGAGAATTTGATGATGTTACTGCCGTGAAATTACATTAGAGAAACACGACTAAGCGCGATGAGACCGATCGTTAAGTGGTTAGGTTACAGTTCAATGATAAAAAAGAATTATTGGGAAACTCTCAAAATGTACCCTTTCAAAAATTTTCAAATCATGGAAAAAGTGGTGTCACCAATTTTGAAAATGCTCTAACTTCTTGAATTTTTATCCAAAATGGCTGGCTAACGAACTTAACTTCAGGTTGGGACACTAAAAGAGTATACAAAAGAACAATCCAAGTGGTCAATTCCGCGCGCACATACAGTATAGGCAGATATAGGCAGACAGACCCATTCGCGAAAAAAAGGGGTGGTGAGATTTTATAGAAATCTAATACCTTCTCTGATGGAAATGTAATAAAGATCAATTTTCAGCCAGATAGTTCAATTTTTGACTAAAAAAGATACGTTGATGATAAAATGAAATAATTATATTTTCAATTTTTAATTTTCAAAATTAATATTATTCATTAATATAAGTGGATTACTTTGATCTATAAGTGGATTACTTCGTAATACTTGGATCACTTCGAATGACTTGAATTTCTTTTTGGTTAAAGTGGATTACGCATATCTTTTACATTTTTTTTATAGAACAAATAAAAATCATACATATTATTTTCCACTATGTATAACTTTTTCGCCTGGGTTATTTTTACTGTACTGTTTATTTGTACTGTATCGATATAATCGGATATTCCAATTTTGCGTCAAATGTCGACAGGTACGTAAAAAAAGTGTACAAGAAGAATTGCAGCTCTTTAAAATATCTATAGTTTTTCCCTTAACCGTTTTTTTATACGACTTGTCTTTTTGGTTTTATGCATCGAAAATTAATCAGTCGAAAATTCTAATTTGAAGACAAACGGTAACACATACGTAGAAAAGTTTAATAGAAGAGATGTAAAAATCTACCTGCGCAGTGGGCCGATTTTTTTTAATCGACGGCTCTTAGAAACTAATTTGACATTTTTAAATTTCAATCTGAAATTTGATTGTTTTATAGTTAAGTTTCTCCTATAAAGCAGAAAGCCGCGTTACCTTCCGGCAATGTGTAGCCTCCCGAAAATAAAATTATTATTCCGATAAATACTTATACATTCATTTGAAAAAAACTCTTCAACAAATGAAACGATATTCAACCTATTTTAAACTC
>JAABKJ010004645.1:0-10121 GCA_011634705.1 Andricus grossulariae
ACATAAGCTCAAATATACCAAAAAACCGCAGTTTTCGCACTTTTAGGTTAGGATATCTCAAAAACCTGACGTGCTGGGGAAATTCTGACCTCGGATTCTACGCAGAAAATTACATCGGAAATGACCCTCTGTTGGCCAACAACAATCGCAATCCATTTTTTGCAGATCTCAATCATTTTTGAAATTTGGAATTTCAAGAAATCTTGAATGATTTTTACGGATTTTGAGGAAATTTAAGGAATTAAGAATGATTGCCGTGTATTAAAAAGGATTTCAAGGGATTTTAGGCAATTTAAAGAGATTTCGAAATATTTCGAAAGAAATCATGGGATTTTAAGAGATATCGAAGTATTTTCACGAATTTTCAAGGATGGCAAAGGATTTCAAGGCGATTTCCAAGATCTGAAGGAATTTAATAAGATTTCAAAGGATTTCAAGGGATTTTAAGAGATTTCAAAAGATTCCGAAAATTAAAAAGGATTTAAATGAACTTCGAGGGATTTGAGGACATTTTAAGGGATTTCAATGTATTTCAAAATGTTTTTAAAAAATTCACTTGATTTCAAAAGATTTTTAGAGATTGTAAGAGATACCAAAGCCACATTGCAAATTTTGAAGGATCTCAGGGGATTGTTTATGGATTTTCGAGTATTTGAAGGGTTTTTAAAGGATCTGCAAAGATTTCAAAGTATTTTAACGTATTTAAAGAGTATTGAGAGGATTTCGTAAGAATTTAAAAGATTTAACGGAATTTGAAAGGATTTCCGAATATTGTAGATGATTTCGAGAAATTTTAATGTGTTTAAAAAAATTAAGGGATTTCAAGAGTTTTGGAAAATTTCCTACTGATTTTAAAGATTTCAAGGGATCTTTTAATATTTCAAAATGTGTCACGGAATTGCAAGGATTTTAGCCGATTTTTATAGATATCAAGGGATTTCCATGGATTTTAAAGGACTATAAGAGCTTCTTATTATGGGATTTTAAGGATTTCAAAAGATATTAGGAAATTTTAAAGAATTTTAAGCTTCAGGGATTTCCACACTTTCTAAATGATTTCAAGAGATTTCCAGAGATTTTGAGGGATTTTAAAGGATTTAGAACGATTTTAGATTTCGAAATATTTCAAAAGAATTCACAAGATTCTAACGGATTTTAAAGGATTGTAAAAGATTGCGAAGTCTTTTTGCGAATTTTGAAGGCTCTCAGGAGATTTCAATGGGATTTCGAAGATCTGAAGGGATTTCAAAAGATTTCAAAATACTTTAACGGATCTTGAGAGATTTAAAATGTTAAGGGATTTCAAAAGTATTGTGTAGTATATCCACGTATTTTAGAGGATTTCATAAGATATAAAAATATTGCATGACATTTGAAAGGATTTCCGAATATTATAAAGGATTTCAAGAAATTTTAATGTCTTTTAAAAGATTAAGGCATTTCAAAATTTTTGGAAAAATACCCACGGATTTTAAATATTTTAATGAATTTTAAAGATATTTCAAAGGATCTGGAAATATTCTAAAGGATGTCAAGGATTTTAGCTGATTTTTAGAGATTTTAATGTATTTTCATATATTTGTAAGGATTATAAGAGATTTTTATTGAATTTTAAATATTTTAAGCGATTTCAAGGATTTCAAAAGATTTTAGAAAATTTAAAAGAATTTAAAGGGATTTCAACAATTTTTAACTATCAGAGTTTTTTATGGGATTTTAAATACATATTTCAAGCGATATCATAGATTTACAGAAATTGAAGGCAATTTTATAGAATTATAAGGGATTTCCGCCGTTTTTAAAGGATTTCAAGGGATTTTAAACCATTTTTAATAGATTTAGAAATATTTTCAAATAATTTACAGGATTTCAAGAGATTTTAAAGGATTTTGAGAGATTTATAGGGGTTTCATAAGATTTAAAAATATTTCACGGAATTTGAAAGGATATCCGAATATCATAAAGGATTTCAAAAAAATGTAATGTTTTTAAAAAAATTAATGGATTTCAATAGTTTTGGAAAAATACCCGCGGATTTTAAATATTTCACTTTAAAGGATTTCCAAGGGATTTTCAGGGATTTAAAGAGATTTTAAAGGATTTTAAACGATCTCAAGCGATTTCGAGATATTTCAAAAGAAGTCACGTGATTTTAAAAGGATTTTAAAAGATACCAAAGTATTCTACCGAATTTTGAAGGATTTTAGGGAATTTTTATGGGATTTCGAAGAACTTAAGGGGTTTCAAGCGACCTCAGAAGATTTCAAAGGATTTTAAGGGATTTAAAGAAATTGAAAAGGTTTTCGATGATTTTACGGGATTTCAAAAAATTGTAAGGGATTTCAAAAGATTGTAAAGTATATCCAAGAATTTTAGAGAATTTTGTTTTTTGAATAAATATAGAGTACTTGGCATGCTTTAAACCTTTCATGAAATCTCGCACAATATCTGGAAATCTTTGCAATCCATTGGAACCCCATGAATTCTTTTGAAAATTTCATAAATCCCTTAAAATTCTTTAAATCATGTGAAAATGATTTCAAATTCTTTGAATTCCATGGATATCGTGCATAATCTATTGAAATCTTTTAAAAAATGAAAATCCTTTAAATTGTTTTGAGTTTCCGTGAAATCTTTTGAAATCATTGAAATCGCTTGAAATTTTCCAAATCTAATAAAAAACCCTTATAATCCTTTCAGATCCATGAAAATCCCTTACAATCTCTAAAATTCTTAAAATTTCGTGAAATATTGCGAAGTCCTTTGAAATCTTTGAAATCCCTTCAGTATTCTTTGAAATATTTAAAATCCGTGGGAATCTTACTGAATCTCTTGAAATCGCTTAAAATCTTTAAAAAGCTCTTAAAAGCCATTAAAAGCCATTAAAATTACTCGAAATCCCTTAAAATCTTTGTATAATATTCGGGAATTCTTTGGAATTTGGTAAATCATTTAAAATCTTATGAAATCCTCCAAAATACGTAGATATAATTTGGAATCATTTTAAATCTCTTAAAATCCTTTTGACATTCCAGGAAATCATCGAAACCTCTTTCAATCTCTTCAAATCCGTTAAAATTCTTTAAAATCCTTTGAAACCTTTTGAAGTCTTTTAAAATCCCGTGAAATCAATTGAAATCTTATGAAATCCCTTAAAATTTGCGAAATCCCATTAAAATCTAGTGACTTCTTTTTACATATTTTGAAATCTCTTAAATCCCTTGAAATCCCTTGAAATCCCTTAAAAACTTTTGAAATCTTATGAAATCCCTTAAAATCTTCGAAATCCCCTGATATGCTTAAAAATTCGGTAAAACACTTCGGTATCTCTTTAAATCTTTGTAAAATTGTTTCAAATTAAATTACTTTTTTTTAAATATCTCGAAATCTCTTAAATCCCTTAAAATCCCTTGAAATATTTTTAAATCACATTTAATCCGACCAAATCGTATTTAATTCCTTAAAACCTCTCAAAATCCCTGAAATTCCGTCGAAATCCTTCTGTATTTCTTGAAAAATCGGGAAAATCTTTTGAAATCTTATGAAATCCCTTAAAATTTTCAAAATTTCATTAAAATTCCTGACATGCTTTAAAATTCGATGAATTACTTAGGTTTGTTTTTTAAATCCTTTTAAAATTCTTTAAGATCCCGTAATTTTTTTGTTAATGTCTCGAAATCTCTAAAAATCTCTTGAAATCCTTTAAAATCCTTTGTAAACCTCGGAAATCATTCTTAATTTCTTAAAACCTCTCAAAATCCCTAAAATTTCGTCAAAATCAAATTGAGGTTCTCTCTGAAATTGTACTATAGGTAATTTCTTTAATCTATTGAAATCTTTTAGAATTATTTGAAATCTGTTGAAATTCTTTCAAATCACTTGAAATCTTATGAATTCTTTTGAAATCTCGTTTACAGTGAAAAAAAAACAGAAGATAATAGGGGGTCTAAAATTTCAAAAATCATCCTTACACAATTAATGAACATTCCCTGAGGTACCAAAGATTTAAATCAGATAATCAACATTTCAAAGACTGGAAAACAATTTTTACTTAATCTGATGTAAAAGATTTTGTGCTATTCTTAAAATTGTCAGCTACTTTAATAGGTTTTTCAAATTATCTTTGAAATTCTAAAATATAAGATTAGAATTTTAAGATTCTGATAATTTTTTGGAAGCTCTAGATTATTCTTGTAATTCTAAACGTTAAAATAAGATAAGATTAAACTTTGAACAACGAAAGCAAAGTTTCTTCCCAAGTCCTTTCTTTTTCCAGAAAATTAGGCGAAATTTGTTGTCCTTTCCATTTGTTGATTTGTTTTACTTATCACTACTGATACAAAACTATTTGAGGACTTTCAAAGAAATATAATACCAAAATTCGATTTCCCCAAAATACAAAAGACTACGCATTTTCCTTTATCGGCAGCCAATGAAAAATCTTATTTTTTTAGAGTTTTGGGGGAAAACTAGTTTTTTTGGATTAAAAATTCATCTTTTGGTGGAAAAGTAAACTTTTTTTGTTAAAAATTAATTTTTGCCAGAAGTTTAAATGTTTTTTACTTTATTTAGGAGGATGCAATTTGATGGTGGAGTGGTCGGCAAAGCTTTGAAAGGGCCAATATGCACCTACGAATTTTCTGGAGGGGTTTCCAGTGACCATTCGAACGTTGTGGGCGTAGTCGCAGCCACGGTGGCCCACGAAATTGGCCACAATTTCGGCATGGAACACGATACGCCAGAATGTGAATGCCCCGAGGACAGGTAAAATGCAACTCTACATTCCACATTTTATTTCATTTTCGAAAACTGAAGTCCTCCGAGACATTCAATTTTAAATTGATTCTATATTAATGTCATTGGATTCAAAATAGGAAAGATTATAGAATTAAAAAATAATAATTTAGATAAAAATAATTATATCAGGGATCACAGTGGTTCAGCAGTTTAATTTTAGGGAGAATAGAGCATTTAAAAAAAAGAGAAAATTTTTTTCTTTTCAAAATACCACCGTAATGAACAAAACTTAAAGAAAGCAAGTTTTATAAGAAACCACAATCTCAATTAAGTGTGAGATATTTTTATCTCTTTTGCGGCACTGTTGATTCAATCATGTCAGATTTTTAAAGAAAATTTTAAAAGTATTAAAGAAAAGTTTTTACAAATAACTTTACAGTGAATTCCAATTATAATCATAATGTGTAGAAATACGAAATTTCAAGAAGTCTGACAAAATTATTTAAAATATTTTTGTGAGCTCTGCGAATAACACTTTCCCTTTCCAGAATATCTTATCTCAGATAAAAAAATATCTTTGGGATTTACAATAAAACTGTGCCGTGATTACGCAAGAAGTAACAAATAATAAAAGTAACCTTTTCAGGCACATTTTTGGATATCATAGGTTTCTATTTGAAAAATTAATCGCAGATTTTTTTAATTGGGGGGGGGGGGTTGCTACAGGTCAGGGAATTTCAGAAAGTCAGGAATAATCTGAAAGAGTTAGAGAATTTTTTATGATAAATTTTTGCTCTAATCCTCCTCCCTCAACAGAAATTTTACTAAGATTTTATCAACTTAGGGAATGGACATGGATATAAATTTTGTTAATTAAATAAACGTAGAACCTTAATGAAATTAGATTTCGTAAAGAAAATGTGTTAAGAACAATTAAGTCTTACCAACGTATAATTTTCCTATTTTATAATTTTTTTGGTTAAGAATTATATCTTGTGGTTAAAATTTTATTTTGTTTAACAGTCCTTTTCCGTTGAAAATGTAATCGTTTTGTTGAAAACTCGTCTTTTTTGGTTGATAATTCAACATTTTGGATGATTTTTTTTTCATCATTAACTGAAAAATCTTAAAATTCATCTGTTTGGTTGGAAATTTAACTATTTTGTTAAAAGTACATTTTATTTTATTGAAAATGAATTTTTTAAGTAAAATTGAATTGTTCTATTTTAAATTGAAAGTTGATCTTTTTTAGTTGAAAATTGAATTAATTGGTTAAAAATTCGTCTCTCTTGGTAGAAAAGTAACCTCATTAGATGAAACTTCATCTTTTTTGTAAAAAATTCATTTCTTTGATTGAAAATTTAACTATTCTATTTTTGGTTCAAAATTGACCGTTTTTAGTTGAAAATTTATCTTTTTCGGTTAAAAATTCATGTATTTTGTTCAAAATTTGTCTTCTTGGGTAGAAAATTGATCTTTTTGGATGAGAATTCCACTATTTGGTTGAAAATTTATTTCTTTGGTTGAAAATTTAACATTTCGGATAAGATTTTTTTTCTTTATTGACTGAGAAATATTATTTAATTTGATTAAAAATTTCACGATTTGGTTGAAAATCAGTATTTTTTGTTAGAAAATTAATCTTATTACATGAAACTTCATCTTTTTTGTTGAAAATTGATGTCTTGGGTTGAAAAGTTAGCTATTCAATTTTTGGATGAAAATTGACCTTTTTTATTTGAAAACTCATGTATTTTGTCGAAAATTTGCCTTCTTAGGTAGAAAATTTATCTTTTTGGTTTTCCAAATTCTAATATTTGGTTAAAAATTCATTGTTTTGGTTAAAGATTCCACGTTTCAGTTAAAAATGTATTTCTTTGGTTGAATATTTACTTATTTCGTTGAAAATTAAAAATTTTGGATAACATTATTTTTCTTTATTGACTGAAAAATCTTGCTTGGTTAAAAATTTAACGCTTTTGTTGAAAATTTCGCATTTTGGTTTAAAAATTAGTATGTTTTGGTTGAGGATTTCCTAAATTTGTTGAAAATTCGTATTTTTTGGTATAATTCAACTCTTTTTTATTGAAAATTATAATATTTTTGGGTAGAAATATCAACTATTACACTTTACGTTGAGAATTCATTCTTTTTTGTGTTCGAAGACTCATCTCTTTGGTTAAAAAATTAACTATTTTGTTGCAAATTTCTTTTTTTGGTTGGACATTAATTGTTTAAACAGAAAATTTAATTTTTGGTCAATATGGATCTTTTTGAGCTGTAAACACATCTACTTGGTTAAAAATTCGTGTATTTTGTTGAAAATCAATTTTTTCAGTATAAAATTAATCTTCGTGGTTTAAAATTCACCTCTTTGTTTGAAAATTTAACTATTTGCTGAAAATTCGTTTTTGTCTTTCTTTGAAATCATTTTTTAACTTTAAATTGATCTTTTTTAGTGGAAAAATCATGTATTTTGTTGAGAATTTGTCTTCTTGGTTAAAAATGGATCTTTTCAGTTGAAAAGTTACCTTTTTGAATGAAAAATCATCTATATGGTTCAAAATTCATCTTTTTTGTAGTCAAAATTTTTCCAACCCCCTTCACCCCTCAAATCGCTTTACTAAAATTCTTTGAAATAAATTTAGCAACCAAATTTTTTTTGTATTAACATTATTGAGTTGTAAGGTTGTTTTTATACCTAAAAAAATTTAGAACGGTCAGGGAAAAGTCTTGGTATCAACCCTGAAAAATTTCTAAAATTCTCAAATATAGAGATTATAGGAAATTTTGAGAAAAATATGAGAAAAAGGGGAATAGTGGACTGTGATCCCTGTAATATTGAGAATTTATGAGGCATTTTGTTATTCAAAGTTTGAGTAAACACCGTAAATAATAATGTCTTTTCATTTTAGGTCCTCTATGTAATTGAAACTGAAACTAATTTAATAATTTTTTTTATGTTAAATATTAAATAGTGTCGATTACTAGTCTATTATTTTTGTGGAAACAAGAAAAAATTTGCCTTAGTCCGGATTTAAACCGGGAACGCCTCTATACATGGATGGAGCGTTAACCAATTACGCCACCAAGGCTTTTTTTATGAATACTTCAGTCTGAAGAATTTTCACCGAATCAGAATCTAAATTTCAAACAATGATGAATTAAAGAGATGCAGACAAGAAATGATCTGTCACAGCTTCGATGGCGTAATTGATAAACGATCCACTCATGTATAAAGGCGTTCTCGGTTCAAATCCGGGCTCAGGCAAATTTTTTCTCATTTCTACAAAACTAATAGACCAGTAATCGACATTATTTAATATTTAACATCAATTAGTTAATACCCTGGTCAAGAAAATAACATCACTGATTAAAATTTCTTATTTAATAATATTTCAGATGCATCATGGCTCCTTCGAGTGGAGCTGCAGGACCCGTTCACTGGTCATCTTGTTCCCTAGAATATCTCGCTTTGGCTTTCGAGCACGGAATGGATTACTGTCTCAGAAACAAGCCCCGGAAGCTTTTCGACAGTCCCATCTGCGGGAACAGTTTTGTCGAACCTGGAGAGCAATGCGACTGTGGTAGCAAAGAAAATTGTGACAATCCATGCTGCAATGCCTCAACTTGTATGCTGCACGCCAACGCAAGTTGCGCCACCGGGCAATGCTGCGACCTCAAAACCTGCAGACCAAAATCTGCTGGTTCTCAGTGTCGCTCAGCAGAGCATGAATGTGATTTGCCTGAATTCTGCTCCGGCCAGAGCGAATATTGTCCGAAGGACGTTTACAAAATTGACGGAGAATCTTGCAACATGGGAAAAGCTTTCTGCTACCAAGGATCCTGTCGAACCCATAACGATCAGTGCAAATTGCTATGGGGTCCCACAGGTACTACTTCCGATCCTCAATGCTATACGATGAACAATAAGGGCAACAAGAACGGAAATTGCGGATATAATAGAGTCGACTCGGCTTTCGTCCGCTGCTACAATCAGTAGGTTTCCTTATTTGTATTATTATATTTCTTAACTTTCAGAAATAACTAGGGCATAGCGTCTAAATCAGTCAGCCACAAAATTGATCCTCGGTGAACCAAACGATTTTCTATCGGTTATATTCCCCGTTATTCTGTAAAAAAATATCCATAAAAAGAAAGTTTTTTGACAACTTTTGAAATGACTACTACCCGCAAAATCATTCATTAATTTTTTAGGTTCATCGGGTTAAGATATTTGAAAAGATTTCAAGGGATTTCAAGAAATATTATCAGATTTTATGTAATTTTCTGGGAGTTCAAAGCTTTTTAAACATTTCAAGGTATTTCCAAAGATTCTAAAAAATATGAAAAATGTTAAAGCATTTGAAACCCTTTATGATATTTTAGATTCCCAGGGATTTTGAAAGGGATCCAAAGAATTTCAGAAGATTTTCAAGATATATAAATATTTTAAAGGATTTTTAAAGAATTTCAACGAATTTCATGGGATTTTATAAGATAGCAAAGGATTTCTTTAATTTTAAAGAATTTTAAAGGCTCTTAATAAGGCATTTTAATGATTTTTTTCAGGATATCAAAGGATTTAATAGAATTTAAAAAATTATAAGGGATTTCAAGAGATATCAGATTTTATGGGATTTTATAATATTTGAATGAAATTTCAAAGAATTTATTCACAAGAATTGACGGATTACAAAGATTTCAAAAGATTTTCAAATATTATACAAAATTTTTGAGGAACTTCAACGGATTTCATGAAATTTTATAAGATTTCAAAGGTTTTCAGTAATTTTAAAGGATTTCAAAGACTCTTAATAATACTTTTAAATAAATTTTTCAGGATATCAACGGATTTCATAGAACTTCAAAAATGTCAAGATATTTCAAGAAACATTATCTGATTTTATGTAATTTTATGAAATTTTAAGGGTTTTTATAATATTTTAATGACATTTCAAAGAATTTATTCACACAAATTTTGAGGGATTACAAAAATTTCAAGAGATTTAAAAATATTTCAATGTATTTCCAAAGATTGTTTGAAATATTCGAAAATATCTTCAAATCTTTGAAATCCTTCAATTCTTGTGAATAAATTCTTTAACTTGAAATTTTTAAATTTCTATGAAATCGTTTGATATCCTAGAAATTCGTTTAATACTTTATCAAAAGCCTTTCAAATTCTTTTAAATTACAGAAATCCTTTGAAATCTTATAAAATTCCGTGAAATCCCTTGAAATTCCTCCAGAATCCTTGGAAATCTTTGAAATTCCTCAAGTCTTGTGAATAAATGGTGTGAGTTTTCATTAAAATATTATAAATTCCCTTGGAATCTCATGAAATAAAATAAAATCTGATGATATTTCTTGAAATCCCTTGA
>JAABKJ010004645.1:10131-24082 GCA_011634705.1 Andricus grossulariae
CCTTCAATATCCTGAAAAACTCATTACAGCAACTTATTAAGAGCCTTTGAAATTCTTTAGAATTACTGAATTTTTTTTTAATCTTATAAAATCACGTGAAATCCTTTGAAATTCCTCAAAAATACTTTGAAATATTTGAAAATCTCTTGAAATCTTTGAAATCCTTCAAGTCCTTTTAGTAAATTCTTTGAAATTTCATTAAAATATCCCTTCAAATTTTTGAAATTATATGAAATCATTTGATATCCTGAAAAATTCATTAAAATGCCTTTTTGAGAGCTTTTTATTTCCTTTAAAATTACTGAAACCATTTAAAATTTTGTAAATCCTCTGAAATCTTTTGGAATCTTTTCAAATATCTTAACTTAACCCGATGTACCTAAAAATTGTTGAATAATTTTGCGGGTAGTAGTAGTAGTTTCAAAACTTGTAAAAAGACATTGTTTTTACGGATATTTTTTTACAGAATGATGGGGGGTGGGATACTTATTTAATTATATCAATTTGAAGCCTTCATATTATTATTATTGGTATAATAACTCAATTATTTTTTATTACACAACAAATTGCCAAACAGGAGTACATCCAGGCCAACAAATTTGGAAAAAATATACGTTGCTTGCGATAATTGAATAAAGTTGACGTGTTTTTCATGAAAAATTATTTTCTAAGGGTAACCACCCCAAATTACATTTTATTATGTTTCTCTAAAATAAAGTAGCTTTTGCGAACAAAACCAATTGGAAACATTTCCTCACAATCAGAGATAAAAAATGTGATTTTGTCAAATTTGTCGAAAAATTTTCAAGAGGTTGAACTAACACAATATTATTTTTGATTGCAGAAAAAATTGCCAAACAGGAGTAAATTCCGGTCAAAAAATTTTGAAAAAATTTATCTTATTCGCGATAATTTTGCATTTTCACGAAAAAATGGTTGAAGGGTGGTTACCACCCCATAAAATAATTCGTCATGAAAATGTAACCTGATATAACATTCTTTAACGCAAGTCAGTTTGACAGGATGTTGGTGGCACGTGGTGGATTTAACCGATAGAAATAACTTTTTTATTTCTTACAATTGAGTTTTTACATTTTTACAGGGACATTCTGTGCGGAATGCTTCATTGTAAGCACTTAAACGAGAGACTCGAGTTTGGAATGGAATCGGTTGCTATTCTCAGTCATTCGTTTATAAACGCCGAGGGGAACATCATCCCTTGTCGATCCGCGATTGTTGATTTGGGGTTGAACGAAGTCGATCCCGGACTCGCACCAGATGGTGCTAAATGTGCACCTGGCAAGGTAAGTTTTCAAATAATCAACAAATATAGACATGGTGGCTACTGACCAGGAAAAATCTGGACATTTTCTTGAAAATAGAGAATTTTTTAGATTTGTTTTTACTTTTACATTTTTAACCAAACGAGACTAATTCCTGAAAAAAAGTCTAATAGCAGACCTTCAAAATAAAAAAAATGAAGTTTCAATAAAAAATATGAATTTTCAACAAAAATATGACCTTTTAATTAAATAGTCGAATTTTCAACAAAATAATTGAATTTTTAACCAAATAGACGAATTTTTAGCCAAAAGAAATAATTCCGAACCAAAAATATAATAGCAGACTTCCTAAAATAACAGAATTGACTTTCAACCAAAAAAGATGAATTTTTAACAAAATAGTTACATTTTCAACCAAATAATTAAATTTCCAACCAAATAGAAGAATTTTTAATCAAAAGAGAACAATTCTGAACCAAAAGTATAATAGCAGACTTTCCAAATAAAAAGAATTAAGTTTCAACCAAAAAAGATGAATTTTCAACAAAAATATGACTCGCTCTTCGCGAAAAAATGTGTTTGGAATTTTGCTCAGTGATACCAACCAGCTGCGTTAAATTACCGAAGATGATTTTATATTCAGGATTTTAAAGTAAATGTTTTGTTAAAAAATGAACGATCCTTTTAGACATATATTTGAGAATTTAAAGCTTGTATTGATGGATCGTTCAAATACTAAATTTCCTTTTATATTTGAGAACGAAAACTACCTTACTAGATATTTACCATGTCAATTACATAGGTAACCTAGATTTATACAATTAATTACTAATAATTGGCTTTATAAAGTTATAATTTAAGGATACTTTAAATTTTTCTCAAATAAATTTGAAAAATCGTTTTTCGAAAAAAAGGAATTTGAAGTTGGAGAGTTCCATATGCTCTCGTGTTATATACTTTGTCTTCAAATATCAAATTTACCCACCGGTCATTTTAAGTACGATTTATGGTCGAAAATCTAAAATCACAGACCTCATACTTTTTCTCCTATTCCCTTCTTTCCCCCCCCCCTTTTTTTTGAAGAATTCCTATTTTTCCCCCTTTTTCAAAAAACTTTCCCTTTTTCTTCTTTTCTCGCTTAAATGAGAACTGAATTAGTAGAACCTAAAAATAAAATCCATATATTTTTGATTGAAAGTTAATTCTTGTCAATTGAAAAGCCTACTGTTCTATTTTTGGTTCAGAAGTCATCTCTTTTGGTCGACAATTCAACTGTTTTCTTAAAAATTCGTCTCTTTGGATAGAAAATTAGTCCTTTTGGATTAAAAATTCATCTTTGTGTAGAAAAATCATCTTTTTTGGTTGAAAGTGAACTATTTTTTATTGAAAAATCTACTATCATCTTTTTCGTCGAAAATTCTACGCTTTTATTGAAAATTTGTCTTTTGGCTAGAAAATTCCTCCTCTTGGATTGAAAATTCATCTTTTGGTAGAAAAGTAATCTGTTTTGGAATAAAATTCAATCTTTTATGAGTAAAAGTTAATTATTTTTATGTGCGAAGTCTACTATTATATTTTTGGTCCAGAATTAATCTCTTTTTGGCTAAAAATGCTACTATTTGTTTAAAAATTTAATTACTTTGTTGAAAATTTGAATATTTTCTAAAAAAGTCATATTTTTTGTTGAAAATTCATCTTTTTTGGTTGAAACTTAATTCTTTTTATTTGGAAAGCCTGCTATTATACTTTTGGTTCAGAATTAGTCTCTTTTGGTTAAAAATCTTCTATTTTGTTGAAAATTCAACTTTTTATTAATTTATCTTTTTTGATCGAAAATTCATCTTTTTTGGTTGAAACTTAATTCTTTGGGGGGGGGGGGGGAGTTTGATATTATACATTTCGTTCAGAATTATTCTCTTTTGGTTTAAAATTCTTGTAGTTGGTTGAAAATTTAATTATTTTTTTGAAAATTTATTTATTTTTTTGAAAATTCAACTATTTTGTTAAAAATTCATCGTTTTTGTTGAAACTTAATTCTTTTTATTTGGAAAGTCTGCTATTACACTTTTCGTTCAGAATTAGTCTCTTTTGGTTAAAAATTCTTCTGTTTGGTTGAAAATTGAAGTATTTTTTTGAAAATTCAACTATTTTGTTAAAAATTCATCTTTTTTGGTTGAAAGTCAATTCCGTTATTTTGAAAAGTCTACTATTGTATTTTCGATTCGGAATTAATTTCTTTTGGCTAAAAATTCTTCTATTTGGTTGAAAATTTAATTATTTTGTTAAAAATTCATCTTTTTTGGTTGAAACTTAATTCTTTTTATTTGGAAAGTCTACTATTATATTTTTAGTTCGGAATTAATTCCTTTTGGCTAAAAAATCGTCTATTTGGTTGAAAATTTAATTATTTTGTTGAAAATTTGGCTATTTTATTAAAAGGTCATATATTTGTTGAAAATTCATATTTTTGTATTGAAACTTCATTTTTTTTATTCGTAAAGTCTGCTATTAGAGTTTTGTTCAGGAATTAGTCGCTTTTGGTTAACAATTTTACTATTTGGTTGAAAATTTAATTATTTTGGTGAAAATTCAACTATTTTGTTAAAAATGCATCTTTTTTGGTCGAAAATTCATCTTTTTTGGTTGATAGTTAATTCTTTTATTTTGAAGAATCTACTATTATGGTTTTGGTTCGGAATTAATCTCTTCTGGTTAAAAATTCTACTATTTGCTTGAAAATTTAATTATTTCTTGAAAATTCATCCTTTTTGGTTGAAAGTTAATTATTTTTATTTGGAAAATTTACTATTATTATATTTTTGGTTCAGAATTAATCTCTTTTGGTTAAAAATTCTTCTGTTTGGTTAAAAATTGAAGTATTTTGTTGAAAATTCTACTATTTTTTCAAAAAATCATATTTTTGTGTGCACATTCATCTTTTTTGGTTGAAAGTTAATTCTTTTTGATTGAAAAGTCTACTGTTATATTTTTTCCCCCAGAATTAATCTCTTTTGGTTAAAAATGCTACTATTTGGTTGAAAAGTAATCTTTTTTCGTCGAGAATTCAACTATTTTGATTAACATTCATTTTTTTAATAGAAACTTCAACCTTTTGGATTGAAAATTCATCTTTTGGTAGAAAAATCATCTTTTTGTTTAAAAATTCATCTTTTATGTTTGAAAGTTAATTTTTTTAATTAAAAAGTGTATTATTCTATTTTTAGTCTAGAATTAATTTATTTCTTTTTTTTAATTCTACTATTTGGTGGAAAATTGATTCATTTTGTTGAAAATTCATCTTTCTTGGTCGAATATTCAACTTTTTTGTTGAGAATTCATCTGTTCAGGTATAAAAGTCAAATGTTTTCTAAAATATGCGACTTTTTAGATAAAAGACTCAACTCTTGTTGAAAATTCGTCTTTTTAGGTTGAGAATGAATGTTTTTCGTGTATAAATTTCACTATTTTGTCAAAAGTATAATATATTTCGACTCGAAATCTTAGGAATGTGGCACCTAAATTAATGTTCTTCAAAAGAATTTTATTACCCTATTTTCTTGAAAACCCATCCTATTTCATCTGTTTGAGAGCATTTTGGGCTGCGAAGTGTGACATCACTTGAACACAAATTTTTATTATATATTTTATCTTGAAGTTCTAAACTTCTTAATTCTTTCAGTAAAATTAGTATTGAATTATTATTATTATTAATATAAACGCTTAAAAATCAACCGGGGAAAGTCTAGTTTTTGACCATAAAATCCGAGAAATAGCCTGAAATTCTATTTTGAAGTTCGAGTGGCCACCCTGATTAAATGTCTGAACATCGAAACAATGTATTGACCAATCAAATGAATTTCCAGATGTGTGTGAACCAAAAATGCATGCCAGTAGCAGATTTGAGAGCGCAAATTTCCGGTGGGAAGGCCTGTCCGAACAACTGTGGTGGAAACGGAGTTTGTAACAGTTTGGGTCACTGTCATTGCAATCGCGGTTGGGAGCCTCCTGACTGTACAGAACCTGGATATGGTGGATCTATAGACAGTGGACATGCCGATGATCCAAATGGTAAGATACAAAAAATCCGGCAATTTTTTATTTTGCTTCAAAATTCTTAATTTTTATAATCGTCTCTACTTTTTTTACAGCGAGAAACGATTTCGTCACCGCTCTCTACATCGTTTTCCTGGGCGTGCTGCCCACAATCGCTTTGGTCAGTCTCGGCGTCTGGTACGCGAAAAACAGTCCTAACAAACAGTGGAAGAAAGGAGCGATCTCCAAGTACGTATTCAATGTCGACTGTTTGAAAGTGAAACGCAAGCCGAAACTGGCGTCAAAAACGGTTTGCAAAGGTCAAAATGGCTTTTTCGAGCGCATTCTAGTTGCCCTCACGCCGAGAAAAAATCCTCCTTGTAACGCGAATAAATTGTTCACTGTCAGTGACCAACTATCAAGCAAGGATAAACTTCAAATCGTTAAAAGCAATCTCGTGTCGACTACAAATCCAGACGTGATTAATTGCAGTAATAATATCCAGTATAGAAATTCTTTGAATGATCCTAAAGTAGAGTTTAGACCGGCTGCACCGCCGCTGGAAGTCAATTCAAAATTAAACTCCGCGGAAATCAGATCCAAGAGGGTAAGTCCTCTTAAGATGGATTTAGGCTCCAAACTGGCGGATCACATCCAGCAATTCCAGAAAGGACCTAACAAAAACTTTAAGGGGCTCAAAGTTCAGACTGAGCTTAAGTTCGAGCAATTGAACGAGAGTCCTTCCAGCACTTCTGGTATCACTCCAGATACTTCTGAAACTTTGTTAAAGAATAAATCCAATTTAGCGGCCCCAACTCCATTCTATAACAAGAAACCACCTCCTCCACCCAAGTAGACATTCAACCCCGTGGAATTGAATCCAAATTTTGGACTATATATTTTTATAAATTTTATTATAAAAATCTCTATTTTATAGATAGGTGCCTTTAAGGAAGAAAGTATTTTATTGGTATCAAGACACATTATTATTTATATCGTATTGAAATTTTCAAAGTTTTTGGTAAACTTAATCAGGGTGTCTACCCTACCTGGAAAACCTGGAAACCTAGAATTGTCAGGGAATTTTTATATACCTGGAAAAACCTGGAAATGCCAGGAAGTTTTTTTCTAAGTCAGGGAATTTTTTCTAAAGCGTGCTTAATTTTTTTTACTGCAATATATAATTGAACAACAATGATTATTGATTTGTAAAAGTAGCTTTCTGTTACTGTATGTATTTAACTATTTTGTTGAAAATTCGTTTTTTATTTCATTTGAAATTAGTTTTTTTAACAGGAAATTTAACTATTCTATTTTTGTTTAAAAATCGATCGTCTTTAGTTGAAAATTCAAGCATCTGGTTGAAAGTTCAGCTACATATTTTGATGAAAATGTGTATTTTTTGTGTAGGAAATTAATCTTCTTAGATGAATTTCTTGGTTGAATTCAGCTTTCTTTTTATTAAAAATTAAAATCTTTTTTTGTTGAAATATCAACTATAACATTTTTCGTTCAGAATTATTCTTTTATGAAATATAAATTTAATTACTTGGTTGAAAAAAAAATTTAATTATTTTTTGGTTGAGGATTCATTATTTTGATTGAAAATTCATTGAAAAATGAGCCATTTTTTAAAAATTCCTTTTTTCTTTGACTGAAAATTAATTTTTTTACTGAAAATTAAAATCTTCCAGTGAAACAGCTATTTTATTGATTTTTTTTAGTTCCAGTTGAGTATTACATATTTTTAGTTAAAAATTCATTTCTTTGGTGGAGAATTAATTTTTTTACCTACAAATTTAATTGTTCAATTTTCGGTTGAAAATTTTTCTTTTTTAGTTGCACATTCGTCTTTTTGGTATAAATTTATCTTCTTGGTTGAAAACTCAAGTACTCTAGTTAAATATTCATAATTTTAGTTGAAAATTCATCACTTTGGTTGAAAATGTAACCTAAATGAAAATTATTTTTTTTTAACTGAAAATGTAACTACTCCAATGGAATATTCCATTATTTTGTGGAAAATCCATCTCTTTGGTTAAACATTAATTTTTTTAACTTGAAACTTAACTATTAAATTTTGGCTTGACAATTTATCTTTTTTAGTTGAAAATTCATGTATTTTGTTGAAAAATTGGTCTTTTTGGTAGAATTTAATATTCTTGGTTAAAAATTCATCTTTTTAGTTTAAAATTCAACTATTCCAGTTGAAGATTCATAATTTTTGTTGAAAATTCATCAGTTTGGTTGAAATTTTTTGTTTTTTATTGATAATTTAACTTTTAACTACTCCATTTTTGGTTAAAAATTAATCTTTTTTAGTTGAAAATTCAACTATTTCGTTTAAAATTCATGTCTTTTGTTGAAAAATCGCCTTTTTGGTAAAAAAATTAATCTTTTGATCAAAAATTAATCTTTTTCGTTTAAAATTATAATATTCCAGTTGAAGATTCATCATTTTAGTTGGAAATTCATCACTTTGGTTGAAAGTATGTTTTTTTAAAATAATTTTTGTAACTAAAAATTTAACTATTTAATTTTTGGTCGAAAATGATCTTTTTTATTTCAAAATTCATCTTTTTTGGTACAAATTAATCTTTTTGGTTGAAAATTCAATTATTTTAGTTAATGATTCATTATTTTAGTTGAAAATTCATCTTTTTGGTTAAAAATTATATTCCCGTTGGAGATTCATTTTAGTTAAATATTCATTACTTTGGTGGAAAATGTCACTATTCTCTGAACGTTAGTTTTTTTTGTTACAAGTTTTTTTGAACTGAAAATGTAACTACTCCAATGGAATATTCCATTATTTTGTTGAAAATTCATCTCTTTAGTTGAACATTAATTTTTTTAAGTGACAATTGAACTATTCAATTTTTGGTTGACAATTTATCTTTTTTAGTTGAAAATTTATATATTTTGTTGAAAACTGGTATTTTTGGTAGAAAATTAATCTTCTTGTTTGAAAATTCATCTATCTTGTTGAAAATGCAATATTTTTACTTGAAAAGTTAGAAATTTGAAACGGGTTTAGTTGAATTTAATACAGTACCCACATCAATTTTGCCTAAATATGCACTGAATTTTAAATATGAGAAGATAAAAAAAGTTGTTTGAATTTTTAAAAACATTCATGGACTTTAGGGACAAATTCAAGAAATGATTAATTATTTTTTTAGTATCATTTACTTATTTAACTATTCCATAAACTCGCGAAAATGTATACATATTCCGAGTCGATTGCTTAAAAAAAAGCGAAATAATTGAGAAATTGAAAAATTATATCTGGAAAAAACTGGAATTGTCAGGGAATTTTTTCCAGGATTTGAGTAGACACCCTGTTAATGTGTATTAATATCGTCTGGAATTATAAGTATTAAATTTTTGTCGAAGCGAGATTGCAAAGTCAAGCCTTGAAATTCGGCAGATTAAAAAAGAAGACCGAGAACTTCCACTGCCGAAGAGACAATGAAAAAAGTAAAGGAGACTTAAAAAGTTACAATCGTAGGTAGATATATAGAAGCTATTCCGATACAAACGCTTATACTTAAAAGTATCGGAAGAACTCTTCTAACAGTACTGCCGTTTCAAATTTCAAACAGAAATGTCTTCTTTTCCGGTGTAACTTATATGCAATATAGACACTGTGATTAAATTTGAGACGGCAGTGTATAACTTTGAACGAATCAGGATCTCAGTTTCTCTACCAATATTTTGGTCTAAAATTTGAAAGAGACTTTTGTTTACTCAAATACGAAACGTTCATACCATTTAATCCTGTGATCGTATCGAATAAGGTTATTAATTAATTTTAACGCCGAAAATGTAGATCTTAGAATGAATCTCGTCGCATCACGTATACCAACTAATTTTCACAAGATTAAAATCACTTTTTACTTTGATTGATAATATTCTCGAATATCACTTTTTGATATTTTAATTTTTGTTGCGAATGCGAAGGGACGAAGCTCAAGTAGTAATATATTGTAGTAGAAAGCATGGTTTGCTGTTTGTTGTTTGCATGTGTAAAATTGTGTGAAAATCTGTTTTGAGAATATTTTTATTCAGAATCATCTGAACTAGATTTAAAGAAGTAGTATGCAAGAGATCGACTGCATGCTCAATTTAAATAAGACTCTAGTAAATTTATACCTAGCAAAATATAAACTTAGGCAAATTTAAAGTCAATTAGAAAAAAAAAATCGGATGAGAAAGCGAGAACTTAAATATTTAAGAATATTGCACGAGCATGCGTGAATTGTCTTTTTTCGTGAATTATCTTATTTGTGCAGTGCGCATCGTGCAGAATGTTTAATTATTTATACCTTAAGTATCGCTGATACTAGTTTATCGTCACTAATGTTTCGTCTGAGCTCGTCTCAGTACGAATTCTTACTTATCTTGATCTTGAAATACTCAAATAAAGAGCACTATTATTTACACCTGCATTGGTTTCGCTGTAACATTTTGTGCAATAAAAGCAGTTCGCAGATAAAACTCGACAAGACTCGTTCTTACCTACGTAATCATTTACTTTTCCTCCTTCCGCTTGCTATTAATATTACAATCTCTCGCTAACAACCTCCCTGCATTTATCTTGTCTGCATGCTTGCATCTCGTTTTCAGAATTAACAATTGGGATTGACGCTTGATTTCTGCATGCTTGCATTTAAGACCTTGTTTGCTTAGATGTTCAAGTTTCCTATTTTCTAATAATTAATGAGCCCCTTCGACTTCGCTTTTTTTATCATTTAAGAAAAATAAAGATTTCCATTTGATCTACCCTAGTTGCAAAATAATTTCTCGCTTTGCTCCAACTTCCCAGGCTTACAAATTTTACTTCATATTTCAGGATCACCCGTGGAACCTTGAATTTCAAATCAAGCGACCGTCAAACTCCCCTGCCTCGAAACATCGAGACGATCGACTCAAGCCTGAGCCAAGACCCAGCCTGTGCAAGCTTGCTTCCCAAATCTGACTCCGACGAGCGTTACAACAACAACTTCTTCGGGCACTTCAAAGGCTTCAGTATCACACCCATGCCCAATGAAACTTTTCCTGCCGAGCCAACAAAGCCAGCACCGCTTCCACCCACAGTTCCCACCGTAGCGATCAAAACAAACATCAAACCCCTGCCGAGGAGCAACAATCTTCGATCAACTCTCTCGAGTCCTCCCATCAACGAACCTTCACTCGCCCCAGCCTTACCACCTCTCAATCCTGGAAGCACAGCGAGACCTTTAATCAGCAGTCCAGTCTTGGCTGCCACGACCTGTACTTCCCTCGAACTGATCGGATCTAAAAAAACCAAATCCGACATTCCGACTCGTCCAGCCCCCGATATTCCAACCCGTCCCGCACCCGGACCCGACATGCCAACCCGTCCAGCTCCCGAACCTCCAAAAACAGTTCCAGAAAAGCCTCCAAGGCCCACGAGCACACCTTTATCTAACATAATACTGCCAGAACCAGAAAAGAAGCCTGAAAAGGGAAGCACTCTGAACAGAATTGCTTCCATATTGCGTCCCAATTCCGGGATCACGAGATCAAACTCTCAGCCTCCTCCCGAGAAGAACACTAATTCCCTCCCTAGGTCTCAGCACCACAAGGCCAACAAGGTCATCGACAAGGAGATTCTCCGAAACCTTGAGATTTCTAATCCCATTCCGCAGTCTCAGATTGAAATCCCCAAAGCGGCAATTTCCGTCCTCGCATCTTCTGAATCTCAGGAGAAGAAGAATATCGTGACGAGAGCTCATTCCATGAGAGATTCTAAAGTTTCCCAGAGACCTGCGATTCACACCTTCGGGTCCATGAGACAGACCAACTCTTTGAAGAGACCCACGAGCATTCCTGCGAGCGCGAGACCCACTTCGCCTCCTCCTGGGCCCCCGAAACCTACTCCGGATAAACTTGAAACTGGAATGAAGATTCCGGGACTTCCAGGCTACCAAACTCCTTCCGTGAAGCCTATTGTTGATAATGCTTACGACGATTGTATGAATTTGATTCCTGAGGCTTCCTTGACGAAGATTACTGAGGAGTCTCAATCCAGCGATAATATTTACGCTGTGATTGAAGAATCGACTCCAGAGAAGAATAGAAAGAAGCCGGAACGGAAGATGGAAGATAATGGATATAAAGCTCCCAAGCCAGTGGATCAGACTTCAGAGGGAGCCGCAGACTCCATGGGATTAGGTCTGCTCTCAGAAATCGTTTCGGAGATATCCAACAGGAATTTCGATTCGATTTACTCCACCTCGACCCTAGCGAGAAAGAAGAAGGCAAAGGAGGAAGCAGAGAAGAATCTAGGAACCGGGAATTATGCCAATTCGAGCCACTACAAATCCCCAGAGAGCATTTATTCAAACTCCGAGTCTGGGAACTTCAACTCTGCCAGCTCGACCACGAGTTCTGGGTATCTTTTACCCTCTGCTATCAATATCCCCGAGCATTTGAAGACTAAGAAGGAAAAGGAAAAGGATCAGCTCTCCTCTCTGGAATCGAGGAATCCTAATATTAGCAATGATATGTCTAAACAGTTGGGCATGAAACCAATGGAGAGTTTCTATAAAAGTTTCATGCCAAAAAAGGATAAGGATCTCAAGAAGGATAAGGATCTAAAGAAAGGTAAGGATCCAAAAAAGGAATCGGAAAGTTTGAAGAAAGAAGATAAACCTCCGACCAAGCCGCCTTTCAACAGAACCAAAACCCCTCCAAGCATCACGAAAGGAAAAACTGATACGAAGACTACTCCAAAGTCTGCGAAACCAGTTTCAGAAAAGGGTACAAAATCACCTGGTTTAAGAAGTCGACAAGGTTCAGACACGAGTTTGAAATCAGACAAAGGTTTGACTAAATCAGGTAGTTTAGAAAAATCCACTAGTTTAGGGAAACCAGAAACGGGAGTAGATAAAAGCGTGCCTTCTAATTCTAAAGAAGCAAAGTTCAACAGTCCGGATGTGGTTTCGAGTTGCTCGAATTCCAATCAGAACAGTGCAAAGTCACCTGATGTGTTGATGAGTAACAAGAGTGTATCATCAAAATTAAGTCAAAAAACATCTACAGGAAAAAGTTTAAAGACACCAACGATGCCACCAAAACCAACTGGGCTTGTTCAAAAGGCAGCTAGTTTTGCTGATAAGAAGAAGTCACCAACTGCCAATGTCAATGTGGTCAAGTCCATATCCTTTACCACTAAAGAAGGTCAGGGAAAAAATGAGACGAAAGGAATGGAAACGGGAGTCAAAACGAGTCTAATAAACAAAATAGCAAACAGTAAATCGAATGTTGCATCTCTACAGCAAAAATTCGAACCTATTAAAAATACAAATTTGACGAGGACTCCGTCAACAGGTATTAAAAAACAAACAGGTGAAAAATCTTTAGAGACGCAGGCCGTTGCTGATAAAAAATGTTAGGTGTCGCAGCTAACGCTTTCCTTCTAAGATTCTAGTCTTTGGTTTTTTTAAGTAAAAGAAGTGAAAAGGGACTGGAACTAATGTGAGTTTTTCATATTACAGTCAAGTGTAAAGTTTGTGGATAGGTCCCAGTTCGATTGGACTTTGTTCTAAAACAATTTTTTTTTTAGGAAATGATATTTTCTATTGTTTTGAGTTAAATCCGAGGGGTTAATTACTCGGATTTTTGGTGTAGATTAGATTGCATGATTGCAAAATATTGCCTGAGATGGAAAAAGATTCCATGGATTATAAAAAATTATTATATAGAAAACGATTATAGGATAATCAGCGTTAGAATAAATAATACAAATATATTGAAGGAATTAATGTAAAAAATAGAGAAACTAAAAAGGAGCACAGGAAAAATCTGTGCATTTTCTTGATATCTTTTAAAATCTGTTCAAATCTGTTGAAATTCATTGAAACTTGTCAAATTTCCCAACATATTCAAAATAATTGCAGGTCCTATAAATCTTAATCTTCTTAAAATCCGTAGAAATCCCTTCAATATAAATTAAATTTATTCATGAAAGTTCTTTAGAAAAAACATTAAATTCTCTAGAAATCTTTGACATCCATTGAAGTCCTTGGAGATTTAATAAAATCCTTTAAATCTGGTGAAATTCCTTGAAATACCTTAAAGTCTCTTGGAATCCGTAGGAATCCCTTGAAATAAACTTTCATTTATTCCTTGAAGTATAAATCATTTAAAATCCTTTGAATATAATAAATTGAATTAAATTTATTCATTAAAGTTCTCTAGAAAAAACGTTAAAATCTCTATAAATCTTTAAAATCCCTTGAAATCCTTGGAGATTTAATAAAATATTTTTAATCTTGTGAAATTCCTTGAAATACCTTAAAATCCCTTAAAATCTCTGGTATCGTTAAGAATCCCTTGTAATTTAATGAAATTTTATTTATTTTCCAAATTTTTCTATAAATCTTTTGAAATCCCTTAAAATTGGTATTTTCATTTTTAAGTCGAAATCCTTTAGAACCCCTTAAAATCCCATGCTATTTTTGGATAACGTAAAAATCCATTTAAAAAAAGTATAAAATCATTTGAAAGCCCTTGAATATAATTGAAATTAATTTTATTCATTAAAGTTCTTTTTTAAAAAACATTTAAATCCCTTCAAATCTGTGGAATCGTCAAGAATCGCTTGA
>JAABKJ010004646.1:0-24081 GCA_011634705.1 Andricus grossulariae
ACGACAAATGCCATGATCTGGAGTATAGGGCTGGCTGTTTTAAAACAGGGCATGAGTGTGACACTTTTATGACCTAATTCTAGGACCTTTTAGTCGATTTGGTTCACTCTCAGGAGTGAGACGTGCCTTTCTTCTGCAATTGAATAAACTGTTTGTTTTTAAAAAGTTAAATAAGCAGAGTTTTTACTTCTGGAAATTTAGACATTTCCCGTTAAAAAAGAATTTTAATAAGATATACAATTTTCCAAACGAGAAATACTAAAATTACGATAAACAGAGTTTTTATTAAATATAATTATTAAATAATTATTAAATGGCATGATTTTATCAATTATTATTTAGAAATAGAATAAATAAGTATTTTGGTAAATAAAAAAAAGTACGTGCAGCAAGAATCGAACGCGGAACCTTACGGCTATCAGCCAAGCGCCTCACCAGGTGAGCAGCCGACGCTTGGAAATACTTTGACGTCGGCTCTATGACTATCCATTCGCAATTCCTTAAATGCATTTTTCCAGAAAATGGCTCAAAATTGTGTTTTCTGGATTTTCCCCAGAAAACCTCTAGCAGGTACCGTTCATTGAGGATAGTATCAATCCAAACAAACAAAAACATACCTAAAGGTCTGGTTTTGAATAATAGTAGCTTTTACAAAAATCATCTTCATTGTTTTGTAATTAATATTTATTGGAGATATTTATTTATCAATTACGTAAGTTTTTCTTCATGAGTAATAATTTTTTAGTTTTTAAATAATTTAAAGAGCACTAGTAGCACGCAGAGGGAACCCTCTACGGCGTTCCTCGGCCGGAGGGACTTTCAAGAACACGATTGGCAAATCTGTCATATAGACGTTGATGTACGATGTGGGGTTTAATCTGGAAGGGGAGAGCGAAATATTGACAGAGGGATGATTTTTGAAAACGGATGACTTGCCACAGGGAGTGGATGTCGTACCGGGGTAGGTTTACCGCATGGGGGTGATTCACCAAGGGAAGGGTGGATTATTTGCAGTAGATAATGATTTACACGGGGATAACTTGCAACAGGTACTGAATTGCCACAGGGATTGGTTGGCTTGCGGGGATACATTTTCCACTGGGGTTTGAATCGCTAAGGGGAGGGCGAATTATTTGCAAGGGGGTGATTATTTAGATCCGATTGCTTTCCCACAGGGAGCTGTATATTTACAGCTGTTGTGTTTCCCATGAGGCCTTGATTTCCAATAGGGGTTGGTTTTTGTGAATGGGTGGCTGTGTTCAAAACAAGGCTCAAATTCTTTAAGAGGGGAATTGTTCTGGATGCCTTGAAAAATATTTCTAGTTGGAGATAGTCCTGTTGGTTGAACCCCTAGTTCAGAGATCGACGAGGGTGTGTAGAAATTCCACGGTACATCCGATTTTCTCGAAACGCTGTCTTTCAGACGTTCACCAAAGAAGATGTCCCACTTTTAATGTGTAACGATAAATTTATTATCGAATCCTTCATACTTATTCACGTCCGTGATTTTAGATCTTAAAACTCCAAAAACGATAAACTAATTTTCTATTGGACGCTAGGCGCGCATGCGCCAGACGAACACTCAAAAGTAATCAAAGTTGACGTGGGCAAGATTTTATGCCCGGGCTACCTTCAGCCCTTCAACGAGAATTGGTAGAGAAGATGGATTAGCCGTTGAAGTGTCATGCCACGTGACGGGAGGAAGCAGATTTCGCTAATAACTGAAATAAAATAATAAATTTGGTCGGTAAAATTTTGTCTTGTTACAAATGTTATGAATGTTTCGGTACCAAGCCTTTGGTTCTTCGTATATACAAGTGGAGCCATGTGCGTAAATCCATCCCGACAACCCAAATCTTTTTCATTAGGACGTAAACATATAATTCATAGTTTCATTGTTTAGCACGAATACTGTCTGTTCAAGAATTTTTGAATTTTAATTGAACAACTCAGATGGTATGCGAATGAACTTACAATTAGACAAATCGATGAAAGAAAGCTCCCCGATCAGAAGGATATCATATAGCAATAAAGTTTAGCAGTCACCTTCTGTTTACTTTAATATTTCATTTCAGTTGAAGATCCCTCTCCCGGTTTCCAACGATTGAGAGATTACGTCGATGCAACAAACTGCAGCACGTTGCCTAGTTTTCAAAAACATTGTCTACTTCAAGGTTTCAATAAAAAGATGGCTATAGAAGCAAGAGAGAATTTTAAGATCAATAAGGTAATATATACTATATACATGTAATATACAATGATCTTGCCACGAAAATGTGGAAGAAATATGACTATTCAGACCAAAAATACATTAGTTTATGTTTTGAAAACGTTTGAAAAGTTAAACCTAAGTAATTATAAACGACGTTTTTCGTATTTCGATGAAAATTTTGTTGTTTTAAGAGCAATAAATACGGAAACATCGCTGTTGACTATGCCTAGATTTGGAAGGTCAACTTTCAACTCTTCCTAAAGTCTCAAAAATGTCCGGAAAAGTCGGCAAAAATCCATGTGTATTACTTGTCTATTTGTCAATGTAGCCCAACTTTGAAAGTTAAAAAATGTTGAAAATTGTGGTCACCAAAATTTTTAATACAATAAAAAATTATTCCCGTTTTAAGTGGATGTATCGAAACGATTCAAGGATTAAAAGAAAAAGCTCAGTGCACTGATAAAGCTCGCACCAATAAAAAATGGATAAAACTGTATATTTTCCTAAAAAGTGAGTTCGTATAATTTGGACGCTAAAGAGCTAAAGTTTTGTGAGGGAATAGCAGTACAAAAAAAGGGTGACGGATGCCCATTACCACGCCGCCTCCGATGGCCAGGTCTAGTTCTAGATTCTGACCTACACTCTGCAATGAACCGTATAGAACTAGACTAGTCTTCGTCTCCCTTTTTTTTTTGTAGTGATATTCTCTCGCGAGACTTTAGCTCATTAGATTCCAAATTATGCGAACTCACTTTTTATGAAAATATACAATTTTATCCACTTTTCAGTGGTCCAAGCTTTATCAGTGTACTGAGGTCTTTCTTTCAAACCTTGAATCGTCTCGATATCGTTATTCAAGAAGGAGATAATTTTTTATTGTATTATTAATTCTGATGAGCACTTTAGGAAGAGATGAAAGCTGACCTTCCAAATCTAGACATGATCAATAGCGATTTTTTTTCGGGTTTGTGTCGCTCGAAAGTACTTGCTACTTGATTCAGATTTTAGGACACAGTCTGGTAAAACTTCAGATGCTGAATGTAAAAACTGAAAACGAAATATAAAAAATTATATCTGCCTTTGCGCGAGGAAAGATCGTATTTCGTAACAAATTTTGATATTTTTCTTGGAAATGGATAGCCTCAAATTTTCAACAGAAATTTCCTTTTCAATTTTTTAATTCTTTTCTCAGTGAAACAATATATAAAAAAATATAGTGACAAAAATGGCTATTTTAGCTTTTCTTATAACATTTTTTCTACTCTACTAAGATTTTTCGTAAGAGTCATAATTTGTAACAGACAATTAACATAAGCTAACGGTTACTATTGTTATAAATATTTGTATAAACAAATTATCACTTTTTGAGTTTTTTCACAGCTTTTATAATCATTTTTCCGACGAGAACTGCTTCACAATTGTCTTTAAAGGCATTTTTAAATTTCAAGCTTTATCAAGCCTAAATAATATGTATTGTTAATAAAAAAGTTATCCGAAAATAAGTTGATAGTGATTTTAAAACTGAAGAGGAAGCATTAAATAACAATTTGCGTAATTGTTAAGAACAATTTATATTCAATTTCTTGTTTTTTCTGCCGTTATTGTTGCTATAAGCTTAATTCTGTTATTCAACCAAAAATATTTTATAAACAATTTATATCTTGCTTGAAACTTGAATTAAAAATGATAAAAATGGTTATTAATTGATTATTTATAATAATTATAAATACATTTTCGCTTGAGAGTTTTAAGTCTATATTAACAATAATTAAAGAAAAAATCATTTTTTCTACGAGGAAGCAGCAGATTGAAATATTTGTTCATAGAAATTGTTATTATCAATTATGCAAATTTTTATTTAATGCCTCATATTTAGTTTCAAAATCACTGCTAACTTATTGTCGGAAAATTTTTGGAAACAAACGGATTTTTCTATTTAGAAATGATGGAAGACGACCAATTACAGCGTTTTTTTTATAGAAATTATTATTAGCAAAACATATTATTTATGCTAGAGAGAGCTTTTAGTTTCAAAATACTTTTAAAGGCAATTGTGAATCAGTTCAGTTAACTTTCTTATCCATACTTAATATTATTAAAAAGTTTACTTGAAATTATAGCAACTTTCCCTTCCTTGCAATTTTTTTATGTATCCCCACACTTTCATACTTTCTAATTAGGTTCAGATTAATTTTCTAAAAACTCTTTCATAATAGACCTGGTGCCAGCACCAATGATCGGTTCCAGTTTTACTAAATCACACAGCAGGGAGGTTGTAAAACGGGAACCAAAGTTCACGCAGATCCCACTTGCTCAGTTGAAGCACCCGGGATGATGAGGTCTAAGTAATACCTATAATCTTGAACTCATAATCCCTCTTCAGCTGCCTGCCCAAATCACCCTAGTGTAAAGCTGTGTATAAGCATAGGAATAGTCTCATACACGACGCTATCAGAAAGTAGATACATATTGAATGGAGGCTTAAAATTTTGTATGTCGTTAATAAAGAAGTAAGACTTCCGAAATTCGTCATACGCATTTATATCGTTTTTTGAATTTTCAGCGTTAAAAATGTTTCAATTCAGTACAGTGACGCCGTTTACGTAGCCGCTCGTGCTCAAAGTAATATTTTGTCAAAGAATTTGTGCATACACAATCATATCTCAGGCCTCTTATTCTTCAAAAATAATAAAGATGCTTTCAGAATTGATGGATTTCATATCAATTTTCATCAATTGTCATTTCGTCTGCAGCCGGATTCTTATCAGAAGGGTTCGCAATCCCTTGGACTTCTGGCCAAGGGAGATAAGATATAGTTATTCGATAGTATCACGTGCCCAGGCCTATCAATTTTTTTAATTTTGGGCTTGAAATAGTCGAAAGCCATTCCCAAAACATAATTTCTAGGAACCGGATCGAACCGCAACCGGACGTGTCCTCAGACTGTGGATTGTCGGTCCCTGTACCAAAGGTTTCTGTCTAATATGGTTAAAATAATTAGCAAGAAGTCGCATACAATTGTCCAGACATTGTCCCGAAGGAATATCCCCCGAGCGGAAGCGTGACAACCGAGCCCAAAGCTTAATGGCATCTGGGTGAGCGGACGAACCCTTTCCCTAGTTGCTCGTGGGAACAAAAATGATACAACCAAACCACCAAAAAGTTGTAGATGCGGTTCATAACAATAGAACACACAGAGCACCCGCTCGGATATATCGGAGGCGTCCGACCTCTAGACTATCAATTTTTCAGCTTATGGTGCAGCTAGAGCTTTGCCTTTTGGTCGTTCTCGGAAATGGTCCAAAAGTTCGCCCACGCACTAAGGTTATACCATCACACACTAAACAAGTCAAAGCTGCTGACAATCAAGCAACACATTGCTGGAAAAATACGTGTGTTATCTGACGCAAAGTGGAGAATACAGAAGGTGGAAGAGTGGGTCAGGGAGAATCAAACAGTTTCTCGCTGACCCAACGCACCTCTTCAGCAATCTCCTTGTTTCTGTCATAAATCCACCCATGCCCAACGTGGTTGAGGCTTCTTGGAGAGAGGTTTACAAGATCCCTAAAACACTGGAATTAAAAGAAAACTCTAAGAATATCACCCGCTTCAAAGAGCTTTGCGACAACCTCATAACATCTGAGGAAGAATGTCGTCAATCACTGCCGAAGAAGTGAAGAAGGTACTTAGGGGCACGAAGAACTTCTCCACTGCAGGACCAAAGGGTATCAAGAACTTCTAGTGGAAGAAGTTTACTTCTACACACCAGCATCTGGTCTGCATCTTCACCTCATATTTAAAGTTGGAGACGCCCATTCCGCAGTGGCTGCTGTTAAGACGAACTATATTCCTACCGAAGAAAGGCGACTTGTCCATCATACATAACTGCAGGCTAATAACTTGTTTAAACATGCTGTATAAGATCTTTACAGCTATCCTAAACGACAGAATTGTTCGAAGAATTGGCCCTGTGTGGAGAGAGATTTATGAACAACTTGGGCCGAAAAAAGGTCTAGCAGGCTGCCGAGAGAACCTGCTAATTGACAGGTATGGCTGCAAAGACGCAGCAAACTACCAGCGCGCCCTGTCGGTGGCTTGGATTAACTATCGGAAAGCTTTTGATTCAACCTATTATACATTGCGCACTGCGCAATTCTCCTGGGTACCTCTGTGGCGACACTAATCATCGTAAACATAAGGTCACTTATCGATTTTATATGGATGCCCTGAAGATCTATACTTCTAGTTCAAAGCCACTTCAGAGTGCTTTAAATATCGTGGATATTACTGGCTTTCCCGGGGACACTTGGCCTGTGGATATGAGTGTTATTAGACATTTCGACACTGGATAGACCTATACATACCTAGGCGTGCTTCAGAGCCGCATTCAGGACATAACATCAGTCAAGTAGTCTCTCCGAAGTAGATAGATTTGGTCGTCCAATCTGTCGGCATTGAACAAGTTATCTACAACAAATATGCTTACCGTCCCGATTCTACTGTACACGTTTGGGATAATTCCATGGGCGAAGCACGTGCTTGCAGCCCTCAATATCGCCTCGCGTAAGGTCAAGAAATATGCAGAAGAATTTGCATATCAATTCGTCCGTTCCGCGATTATACGTCCTACGCCGTCAAGGCGTTCCCGCGCTTCTGAATTTCAATTTCTTCATAACCGAATTGTTCTAGATACAGCTTACATTGCTGCAAATGGAAGAGATCCCCTCCTAACCAGAAAATGCGCATAAACTTTGACGAAAATGCAGAAGATCAGCCCTTATCAAAGGTGAAAACTTTGCTTTCCTCACATCATCAGGACTTCATTCAGGTACAGAGAATTTCATTATCGCGTGTCAGGATGGTGTCATTTTCACCATAGTATATCGTGACCGTATTTGACGTCAAGACGTTCCTAGCGATAGGTTCAGAGCGTGTCATGCACACACTGAGTACCTGGAACACATACTATCCTGGTATCCTTAGGGGCCATTCATTAATTACGTAAGGGCGATTTTGACCATATTTGACTCCCCCCCCCCACCCACGTAAGGATACATAAGATTTCTTGGCCCCCCCCCCCCTCTTACGTAATATTTACCCAAAATATTCGGTACAAGAAATTGTCCTTGTGATAGGTGCGAAACTAACACTGATTCGTAACCTTGAAGCCATACCTGCGTGCCAAAAATATTCCAAGGCACTTACAAGATGGATGCAGGAAGCTGTCATCCTTGGGTCATTTCGTGTCCTCAAGACACACGAGGGTTTCGCGGCCTGTCGCTGTGATTTCGTCGTGCCCTGTGACCACCCATCTCACGGTTGTGAGACGTGGCCATGAGTGTGATTTACCGCGGTCCTACTGGGAGCCGGTGTCATTTTGAGATGGCAGTTGCTCCTAGTGGGATCCTGCGGTGGTTGCTAACCTTTAGTTTTTAATTATATATATATATCTCAAATCGTTCTCTTCTAAAAATTCCTTCATTAATAATTAAATCGTGATCCTTATAAGTATAATTGCATATTTCTGTCCGAGATTTGTTATTTCATCCTTACTATTAATCATACTTTGGATGTAAATTGTAAACCAAACTTTTCAATGTTCTTAAACACAAATTAAAAATAGTTTTACTAGAGATCTTAATAGTTCTAAGAAATTTTGAAACGAAATCTTGAAATTACTTGGAATCATTTGAAAGAACTTAATTTTTTTTAATCTTTTGAAATTTGTCGAATTCCTTCATATCACTTGAAACTGTTGAAATCCGTAGAAACCTCTTGAAATCTCGTGCACCGCGTGTTTACGTCCCTGGATTTTTATTTTATAATATTAAAAAAAATTACTTAAAAATCTATAACACATTTTTAAATATTAATTGTTCTGCAAATTTTTTAAACAAAATCTATTGACATTCTTTGGAACCATTTGAATTAACTTAAAATCTTTCAACTCTTTTGAAATTTGTCGAATTTCTTTACATCCCTTGAAACTGTTGAAAACCATAGAAATCCATAGAAATAAAATTTAATTCATTCCCCAAATTTCTCTAGAAAGTCGTTAAAACCTCTTTAAATCGTAAAAATACATTAAAATAAATAGAAATCATTTGAAATTCTTTGGATATAAATTAAATTTAAATTGTTCATAACATTTCTCTACAAAAAAAACATGTTTCAATCAAATGCAAGTGCGTGTTAACGTGCATGGATTTTTATTTCCTAATTTTAAGAGCATAAAATATTTTAAAATCCGTAATATCAAATTTTTTAATATTAAGAATTCTAAAAAATTTTGAAACTAGTTAAATAATTTAAGAAATAATTAAATCTAGATGTTTGAAAAACACTTTTGGAATTTTAATATTTTCATGGATGCCAATATTTTTTACGTATCTGGAGATCTTAACTTTTCCGATAAATGCTGTTAGTCATATGTTAAATTTTAAATAGTAATTTTTTTTATTCTTTAATAAAATTTTTTTCATATTTGATAAATTTACGTGTACAGTCATAAATCATTCATAAATTGTTGAATTTGAAACATCTAGAAATTTTCTAATACAAAATCTAAATTGGTTACTTTCAAACGCTATTAATTTTAAATTTTCCAATCACTAAAAACCATATGATAATAAAAGTAATAATAGATCTCTATTATGTTCCACGAAATATGTACATTATCTTACAGAAAGAGATAGACGAGTGGACATAAAAGGCCGAGGTTCAGCTGAGCTGCTTTACAACCTAACCTAACAATCTATTTATAATTTTGAACCGTACGAAGAAAAACTAAAAAAAATTATTTTTAAATAAAAAGACTATTTTTAGTTGTGTTTTGGTCTCAAAGAAAATCTTAGGAGTTTCATTTAAGAAAAAGTAAGAGAAAGAAGTTTTTTTTAATTTTGATGAATTCCTACATTGATTAAATATTATTTGGAATGTATATTTCTGAAGAAAAAAATGTAATATCTACTAAAAACTGCGCTTAAATTGTCCGAAATGTTAAAAGTTGGTTTTTGGTAGTTTTTGAACATTTTTTCAATTGCATAACTTATGAAATTCGTGTCCAATCTATAAATGCCAAGATCAGTTGTAAATCTTGTAATTCTTATTTGCATTTTCGTATAATCTAATAATTCCATGGGGTTGCTTTTTAAATATATGTAATCACATCCACTGAATTTTTTTATTATATCAATTATTCTGTTAGATAAAATTATTTATTCTGCTTTTTGTAAATTTTGGAAATCCTATAACGTTTTCAATTTTTATAAAATTTAAAATTGTTTATTTTTAATTAACAAATTTTAACAAGGATTGTGAAATTAAAATTGTTAACATTATTTTTCAATTTTTTAGAATATATTATATTAAAATTAAGTTAAAATTACTATTGCAATTTAAAATCATAACATTTAAATCTTTCAGTAATTGTTCAATTTCAAAGGTTTAAATTTGAAATTGTCTAATTGTGAAAATTTTATATTATTCGATTTGAAATATTTTCAAGCTAAAATGTTTATTTTTCACGCATTTCTGATTTGAAGTTGTCTAATTTAACCATTTTAAAAACTATAAAAATAGGCCTTTTTATTTAGTTTTAATTGATAGAAAATCGAGTTTGTCTACCATTATTCCTAACAAACAAAAAATGTATACTACACATTTTACATTATTTCAGCTACCTTTAAATTATTCTAAGTTAGATAATAATGATTATAATATGTCCTAAAATAATGACAATCGTTGTTGAAATTTAAAGTAAGGACTCTTCAATGTGGGCAGACAGAGGATCATATTTTCTTATAGTTGATTTCAAAAATATTTAATTTGTATAGTTTCGGCGAAAAAATATTGTAGCTTCAAAGTTTTTAAAACCCCCTAAATAGTTTGATTTGACATTGGTCAAATTAAAAAAATTACATTAATTATAATAGATAATTCTGTAAGTTAAAAAAAACTTTCACTACTCACGGTAACATATTCTAGGTTTGACTAGAACAATAATGTAGATGTAAAACGAACAAATTCATTTTGAAATATCTTATATTTAAAGAGAAAATGGAACATTTTTAGAGAATAGGGAAAAAGGGGAAACAGGATAATAGTGGAAAGACAGCAGCCTGCTTGTATACTAATTTCAAAAGTGATCAACACCTTGTCCTTTACTTTAAAAAATTTTGATTGTTACGTCTTAATTTCTAATCGTACATTTTCAAATTCAATCATTTTTCAATACAGTTTTAAAGGCTGGAATAATTAAAGATTAGAATTTTTTTAATTCAACTCGTCTAGTCACGTTTGATCTTGTATAATTACGCAAATTAAGAAAATATCTAGACAACTTATATTCAAAATTAAAATAAACATAAAATAACTATGTAGTAAAAATTTAATAAAAAGGCATCTAAGCGTAGCATACAAAAACCTAAAAATGATTTTTCTACAAAGGATGAATATAAATATCACTGCACCTTGGTAATTTCCTGTGTAACTTTATTAATGCCGTTGAAGCTCCACGCGAGCCAGGTACAATCCACGCTCGACACTGAAAGCCGAGTTAAACATGTAATACGTAAAATTCCCTAGAGCCGATTTTCTACTTGTTATGTAAACCTTATCTTTGGTAGAAGGTTCAAGAGAAATAAGTGCGGAAAAGCTAGCTTTTTCTTGTGGTCGGCCGAGGAGTGAGTATAACGCGTCAAAAAAAACGACGCCAATAACGACATTACATTATTTACACAAGCTGATCATTCGAAATTCAAAAACTAGCTATCAAATACCCAGGATTTTTGCTCACGAGGTCAAATCGACGTTCAAACTCAAGCTATTAGGAAATTGACCTCTTTACAAAAACTAATTCCCCCATTTGAAAAATTTGATCGTGCAGCCGACCCTAAATTAGTCCGTGAATCCGGTCGTGCCTAGGGTCGTAAAATTGAAAAATGATTTTTGGTCTGTTTAAAAATTACAGGCCGTTAATTAATAATTACAATTTGTAATGCTCTTCGAAAAGTAATAACTGAAATGTATTTTTTATAAGAGATCGAAAATTCCCCTTAATAAATCGGAAACACCAAAGAATGATTAATTTCTCTTGTGAAAAGAGATACAATACCGCGTTGCACAGCGACTTAGTTCGGTGTAACCTCTCTCATTCGAGAAGTAAATCGCCAAAAATATAAGTCTATGTTAACTTGTAACCACGAATTAAGCTTGCCACTACATCGGCTTCGTTCGCTGATTTCAAAATCCGAAATATTATTTAATAATTCAGAATTTTTGGGGGAGAATTTTCGATCTTTTATAAAAAAAAAATCCATGTTAGTTATTACTTTTTGAATATCATTACAATCTGTAAATGTAATTAGTAATTAGCGGACTGTAATTTGTAAATCAGATTGTAAATTTAAGGTAGGATTTAGGATCGGATTTTTTTTAAAAGAGCCTGATTGCGTCTATCTAATTCTGTTTAATTTCCTTGTGTAAACTAGAAAACTATCAAACGGCGATTCCCGCTGGAAACTAAATCTCGAATAATCTTTCTCCACATTCAACGCAAAATTGCACACATCCCTGTCACGGGCGTGTAATATATACGTGCTCATAAATTACATGATTCGCGAATAAATTATTAATTTATCTCTATAAACGATTTACAATAGATCTTATCATGCTGAAAATCTATTCGTAAGCATATTATAAACAGATATATATAATATATGTATTTATATATAAGTCTCAAATAATTAAAAAAAGAAAATATCTAATATTCATCGATCGCGATATCAGATTGCGACTCGTGGATACTGTTTCGAAGTTAGTGGATGTACCTTGGAGATACATCGATAGGAAAGTCCAAAAAGACCTTTCAGTAAAAATCATTGCTGGCAAAAACCAAGATCGTGTATATACCTTCTAAAAAAATTCAACAAAGTAGTCCTGTACACTACGCTTATCGCGGCATTAATACACGTAGCTACCTAAATTCAGCGAGCTGACTTGGAGCAACAATCCTCGTGTGATATACCAGTCGATGTGGTATTCACAGAAAAAAAGAGACTTAATTTACTCAGGTTCATTTTTAAAAGGATGAAAGTTGGCCTAATTTAAGTTTCCTTTTTTCCGTAGATCAACGAATCGTTGTAAAAAGACGGTAGCTAGGCCGGTCACCCTGGAAAGGAACTCCGGATTTCTGTGGCAGACTAGGTGTTGATCAGTACAGAAGTCGGACACTGAACTTGCCAAACGATCAGATGACTCTGCTCTCCCTGCTCCTCAGAATTCGAGACTGCAGATGCACTTGAGCGCTCGATTCCATCCTCAGTTTCATCGCCGTCACCTAAAAAATAATTTAATTTTAGTATTTTTTTTTTAATATAGGATTGATGCGAATCAACGGAAAAGAATGCAGAGAATGATCTTTCAGCCTTTTGTACAGCGCGATGCAAACTAGTTAACAGGCTGGGCCGAAATGGATAACTTTAGAAATCACAAGCAGCGGAGCTGGCCATCTTTATTTTTTACCCTTATTTACAAAAGTATGCCTAGATTTTGTGATACAAAAAATTGAGGTAGAATTGGACTTTTTCAGTTTTCATGTTATACCGTTGGTACCACTGAAAACATTTGAAACTTTCCCTTTGAAAGTGATTTAAAAATTATTTGAAAGAACAAGGAATTTATTCATGCATTTTTATGAGAAAAGAATTAATGTCTTTAAGGTTGAAGTTTCCTACTTAGACGGTAAGTTACCACTTTAAATGTTCGAAATCTTTTAAACAGTTCAGTCTTTTATTTAAGGTGGCACTTGAAAAATACATAAAACTAAAATAATTAAAAGTAATTTTTGGTTACATGGAATTTGAAGCTAGTTTTTATCCTGAAAATTTGATGCTCCCGATAGCCATTTAATATTATCAGGCTGCTGCCCGCCAATTATGTGTCAACACAATGTTGACAAATTTGTCACTTGTTTACAATTAAAATTGGATTGAATTCACTTTTCAATTATATTCTTTGTAAACTTTTATACAGTAAGTTGCTACCCTCATCTTTTTAAGCCTTGAAATGTTTCCATCTTTGATTTAAGACACTATTTACTCAAAAACGTCGAATTAAACATGTTTAATTTTTCTTCTCGGCAGTAATCTCTTTCATAATATCGCTTATCCGCATTTTTAGCACTATAGGGTTTTATATTTCTACTTTTCTTTCGACCCACACGCCATATTACTAGTAAAGGATCAGCTCGTTGGTCGCCCAACCCCCAGAGAGTAAAAGGATGTCGGGAGGATGAAAGTTGGGATCCTAACGAGTCCGAAAACAATATTGATATGTACACAACTAATGTCCTTTTGCACAATTGCAAAGGGTTACAAAAAAACACCAAAATAATGTTTCGAACTCCAGAGGCATGGTTTGAAAAGAGTGCTGAAAAATTAATTGGAAGTGAGGACTAAAACCTGGATTAATATAGACAAGACGCTTGGCTAGTACATGTAAAATATCTTTGTACATTTGCAAGCCTCACAGAATTTTGGTTAGATACGGTCTAACTACGATTGCATAATGCAGATGTTTGTTAGTTTTGTTTCGAGCGAAACATTCCAAAGAAGTCGTTTCTCGTCAAAAGGGACGGTCAACTGGTATTAGAGTTAAGATCAGAGAAGAGAGAAGTTTGCAAGCGAATGGCAGAATTAAACTTGCAACTCGAGATAAATTGAGTTTGCCGTTAATACTCTCTGGGGGCATACCTGACCATCTGCCACACAATCAGATGTGTTGCTACGTCGCTCTCGTCCTCTGCTTCGTCTGCTGAAATTATCAATCGCACATCACATCAAAACATTGATGGATTCCAAGAAAAAATCCTTAAAATACACTCAAGGATGGAACAAGGCTAAATAAATTTTCATAATTTGGTTGTTGCTTACCAACTCTAAAATCGATGTAACCTTCCCCACCAGACAGGACTAGCATCGCAGGTTGGGATCCATCCGAAATCACACTGTGGCCTCCATGCCCTGAAATCAATTAATAATCAGCCCCGATTCTGTTTGAAAAATAATTTTTTTAAATCTCTGAACTAGTGCTGTATATACACCAGAGCAACAAAAAGGCACCAAAAAGGCATGCTAGGTCGGCAAATGTTTAGGGGCGGCACGGTGGCGTGGAATTTTTTTTATTAAATTACAGAAAACGTATGTTTTAATTTGCATTGACTTTTTTTACTTGTCAACTCTTCAATCGCAAAACCTAGTAATAGAAATTGAAAAAGGGCAACACATTTTTAGGGGGGCCTAGAGCGGTCTGAGACCTAAATCCGGCTCTGAACGCTCCTGACTTTTCTAATGAAATTCAACATACCAGGGACAGCGACAAACATTTTTACAGCATCCCTGTGTCCATGGAAGCTAAGTTGAGCGTGAGCCATACTGCAGTAAGGCACGAAGCTTCCTGGAGTTACACCATGATCAGAAGCGTATACTCGAACTCCAACCCCTGGGGTGTCTCCTTTTCCTCCCCTGGTTTGTGCTCTCGAAACAGCCATGGACCCGCCAGCACCTGTATCAAAGAAAACCATTACAAATTATTTTCAAGCCTCTTTTTTAATTCAACAAGGCCGGAGAAGAACGTTGAAGAAAATTGCAATTACTTTCGGAGAGAGGAACAGAAATGATAACCCCATTTCCAGTTCCGATCCAGAGTCTGTTTGAGGAGATGAGCAGGGCAGTGATTCTGACGAAGGAGAAACCTAGTTTTCCGGTTCCGAGCATTTTGCTAACATAAGGTTCAATGTCCACATCTTGAAGGTGCTGATGGGTGTGAGCGTGATATAATCTCAAGGTCGAGTCTAGCCTGATGCTGACCCATACTCCTTCACCCAGCCAGGCTAGTTGTCGAACCTGCGACTCCCGACGAGGATGTGCGTCCACGGAACACTGCAAGAAAACGAACACTAGGATTTTACATATTTGACTCCATGTTTAGACCATGCTTGGAGATTATGAACCATCAGATGGTTGCTACAGACAGTTTTTTCATCGTTGAATGACCATTGAATCCCGAAAGATGTAGGTTTTCAAAATTCCAAGTTTTTAACATTAAAACGTTTAATATTATAGAACTTGCAATTGAAAGGATTAAAACTTGCATGATGGGGTGTGTTGAACAATTTTCTTGCCAATTTAAAACAGCCGAGAACGAAACAGTTTTATTTTATATCACTTCGTAATTTCTAGAGGCTTCTAAAATTGGATAGTATTTTTAAATAAAAAATTAGAAATTGTATCATTTTAAAGCATTTAACTCATACTTGAGCAAAAATGGATTAAAAAACGCAGGATGGAGAAAAGAGTCAAGATTTTTTTTTACAACTTTTGGAGGAACAACTTTGCTCTTTTGAGTTTTTTCGTATCTTGTCTCGATTTGTTAAAAGCTATACAATTTTGAATTTTCACAAAACGAAACTGTATTTTATCTTTTTTAAGATGCGGGCGCAAGATAAACTCTTATGAAATCAAGAGAGAAAAAAACGCTGGCCTATTTGAGCAAATTAAGTTTAAATATTTTCAAACAAGCCGCCACTTTCTTCTCAATTTTGAAATTTTCCGGCGGATTTCGAATGAAAACATAAAGATCTATCAGAATCCAAAAGACAATGTCAAATGTTTACATTGATTTAGATACTGCAACACTTGAAATATATATATATATAAAAGGGTGTCTTCACGGACCATGGAATTTGAATTAATTGAGAATTTACTACTTTCCATAGGATTAACTTCTAGTGACCCTATTAGTTTATGGCAAATCTAATTGGTCGAGAACCTAGATTTGAACCCCCATGTGAAATATTAATTCAATGAATAACTCAAAATCGAGGACCGTGAAAAGATACCTTTATTCTTGTCGGCCTAAATATTTTAGAGTTGAATTGAAAAGTCAAATCAAACCTAGGCTAATTTCCAGACGTTGTTACCCAGATTCGCCCAAATACAAGATATCAGGAAACTGTTTCACCTTTTGTAAAAGCGTACCGGTAATATTTTGCTTACTTCAGTCTTGTTTTATAAGTAAAGCCAGTAAATTCCTTTACCAATTTCAAAAAATTTTGATTTAGTATCTTTGATTTGTCCTTAGAGCATTGTATTTTATAATTTCCGCCCAGAAAGCGAGTTATATAAATATAATTCTAAAACATAATTTTGAGGTTAGATTTTTAAAATTTTGTTCGAAAAATGTTGATATGGACACGAAATATTGGTTTCCAACAAAATATTTCCTTTTTCAAGGTGCGATCTCACCTCTGCATGCAGGCGGAAAATCCTGAAAATATCAACAACAAATTTGAGTCTGGCTCTTTTACTGTCTGGATCAACGTAAAAGTGAGAATTATGCTATTCTTTTAAATATGCGATATTTACATTAGATTTTCTCTGAAATTAATTCCATTCTCTTCACAGCCGGTCAGAAAGTTATATTAGATATTATATACTTTTCTTTGAAGTCGTTTGCACCTACTCGCGATTCTGGTGCGACTTCCCAAAAATAGAATGACCTACAAATCTGATCAAAATCGATCAATATTTACCTATCGTCCCAGGCACTTGAAGTTTCCCGTAAGATTAACATGGGGGAAATTGTGCACTTATGTAACTTTTTCAGTTTTTATTCAAATCAATCGTCCACATAGGACGGTAATCTCTACATAATGTTTAAAATATTCTTATTTTTTTAAACTTGAAATTTTCCAAATTTACAAAATATCGGACAAACAATTTGCGTAAAAAAATTAGCATTTTGTTGAGTCCTCCATTTTGGAAATTATTAAAATTTCAAGTTGTTTAAAATTAGGATATTTTAGACATCCCATCGAGATTATCGACCTATGTGGACAATTGATTTAAATGAAAACTGCAAACGTTGCGTAAATTAAATGTTTCTGCACAATTTCCCTCATGTTAATCTTATAGGAAACTTCGAAGTTCCTGGGGTGATGGGTCTCCCGATTCTCCCGTTAAGAAATCGTGATTTCTCCCGTCAACAAAAATCGTGATTTCTCCCGTCTTGGAAAAAATATAATTTTATTGATTATTGATTTTGAATCATACAATAAGTAGAATAACGAAATGCTGGTGTCTGATAAAGAAAAATAAATTCAATATATAAACAATTTAAAAATAAATTGCTTTTTATAATTGAAGAATCTCACAATTGAATGATTTCAGATAAAAATTTCGAAAATGGGAAAATTTCAAAACATTAAAAATTGAATAATTAAAAATTAAAATCTTTTGAATTTAAATAATTTTAAATTCAAATGGATTAAAATTGGATAATTTGAAATTGAAAACTAAATTTAATTTTTCGAAGTAAAAGCTTCTGAAATTCTAGAATTTTAAGTTTTTATTATGATTAAATTTTCTCTCATTACATTCGCTTATTTCTAATTTCTTTCTGATAATCCAAATATTATAACTTACCTCCTAATGCTGATTATTATTCTGTTTTATAGCTACTTCAACGAATACTGTTAACTTGAACTTCCGTGTCTTGAATTTCAAAATGGCTAACGAGAATCAAAATCAGGAGATAGATGAGGAAATTTGGACTTTACTAAAAGAAGAATGGAAAAAGTTGCAAGAAGAATGGATGTCTGAGGATAAACAAAATAAAGAAGAGGACAAGAAGAGACAGGCTGAAGAGAAGAGCAGGATAGAGGAAATGTGGAAGAATGATCAATTGTGTCAATGGGAGTGGAAAAAGAAAGGATCGTGTAGAGAAACTGTCAAAGATTCGAACACACAGACAATTAGAAAATCTAACATTTCACAAACTGTCATTATCATTTTGAAACACAAAGTTAACAAAGTCGAGGTCCTAAAAGTCAAAGATTCCTCCACCCAGACTAATCCAAATGATTATTCGAAACCTCTGCGTTTTGAGCTCCCTGATACAACATCCCTTGAAGCTCCAAAGGCTCCACTCAAAGAAACAAAAAATCTCTTCCCTTGAGAAACAGCGATCCAATTGTAAAATTTCTGACACAACATCCCTTGAAGATAGAAAGGCTCCTCTAAAAGAATCAAAACCGCCTTCCCTGGAGAAACATCACTCCGATTGTAAACTTCCTGACATAACATCACTTGAAGCTCCAAATGTCCCTCTAAAAAAATCAAAACCCTCTTCGCAGGTGAAACAGCCATCTGATTGTAAACTTCCTGACACAACATCACTTCAAGCTCCAAAGGCCCCTCTCAAAGAAACAAAACACTCTTCCCTTGAGAAACAGCGATCCAATTGTAAAGTTTCTGATACAACATCCCTTGAAGATCCAAAAGCTCCTCTAAAAGAATCAAAGCCCTCTTCCATGGAGAAAAAACGATCCAATTGTAAACTTTCTGACACAACATCCCTTGAAGATCCAAAGGCTCCTCCAAAAGAATAAAAACCGTCTTCCCTGGTGAAACATCAATCCGACTGTAAACTTTCTGATATAACATCACTTGAAGCTTCAAAGGTTCCTCTAAAAAAATCAAAACCCTCTTCGTGGGTGAAACGTCCACCTGATTCTAAACTTCCTGACACAACATCACTTGAAGCTCCAAAGGCTCCTCTCAAAGAAACAAAACACTTTTCCCAGAAGAAACATCGATCCGATTGTAAACTTCCTGGTACAAAACCCCTTGAAGCTCCAAAGGCTCATCTAAAAGAATCAAAACCCTCTTCCCGGAAGAAATATCAATCCGATTGTGAAACTTTATTTAAGCCGAAATTAGCTACACAGCCCGAGACCAAACACAAGCAATCAAAAGAAGTCGATCCCGAATCTGTTAACTCCTCTCAAAAAAAAAAAAACTCTAAGTGTTGGAATTGCGGAAGCCCACTTCATTGCTACAATACTTGCGGTGTGCCTATCATTAGATGTTTTTGCTTCAGGTGTGGAAAACCGGGGAAAAATCGAAGAAATTGCCCAAGATGTTCTAAAGAAGGAAAATTTTGCTTCCGTTGTAGAAAACCCGGAGTAACTATACTTACTTGCCCGAACTGCAGTGAACCGAAAGAATTTACGAAACCGCTAATTTATGACTTCTAATATAATACTTCTAGCAACTAATTGTACCGCTTTTGCCAAACTTGATAACTGTTTCGTAATCTTCTATTCCCCTCGTATAAGCTTGGAGCTTTTCCAATCACGCAAAGGTCATTTTTTGACTCCTCCATGTAAGGCTTTTTCTGTAGTAAATGTATGGAACTTTAACATGGGCGCAAGATTTTGCTACCTGCCCCCTACTCACAAAGCTTGACATAATTGATTAAAAACTGACGCCTGTAATATCAAAATTATGTATAAATATAAATCAGTATTTTGCACACCTGAATAAATGATTCGTAGATTACGAATAATAAACTTCTCAAGTCTTATCTCTTATATTATAATTTGAATAGGTTTTTATATGGGTTTCAAGATTAGGCATTATCTGAAAATTTAGCATTCAAAATGGAAAATATTAAATCATAGGCTCTCTATTAAAAATAGTAAAACTGAATAATAGACTGAATAATAATTTTAAATTCGAGGTCTTGGAAATAAAACCATTTTAAAATGAACAATTCAAATGGCTTAGCGGAATCAGCATGTGACATCGACCCCGCGCGTATGAAGCTGAAATTAATGTCATAAATTCGTTTTCATGTGGTATGAAAGTCGACCAGGTTTCAACTTCAAAATCCCATTTTTGTGGGAGATATGGAGGGGGAAAGCAAAATAAAAAAATTGATTTTTCTCGAAAACGGCTCGACCGATTTTAATTAACAAAATATATGTTTTAAGGACTACTCTAGAGAATTAAACAAAAAATTGATGAATTTCGCGAACAAAAAATAAGCATTAGAAAAATGTTTTAAAATTTTGAATTTTTTTTCCTATGTTGTTTTAGAGATACCACTTTTATTTCCTCAAGAAAAACTCCTTGCATTGTGTACTACAACTCTGATTTTTTATGATTTTTTGTGTGTGGTGGAACATGGTTAAAAAAAATAAAAATCATGAGCGCGACATTGCCCCATGCAGTCATTTCGAGCCACTTGATCAATAGAACCGTTTTAAAAATGATTAAAATATTGATGCAAATGTATCGACACAGCGCATAATACATAATTATTAATTCGCCATAATTACGTGTGCGTAATTAGAAAACGATGAATTGCGTTCTATTTTAGGACATAGAAATGCCCGGGGGGTCGTGATTTAAACAACTCTAGTTACGACCCTTTATCGTTCGGTAAGCATAGATATAGATGATCAGGGACGCCCGTGGTAAGATGGCGGTAGCAGTCGAGCTTGAAGCCGTCACAAACTCTGATGTCGCAAAATCCAAAGAATCGTGTATTTCTTTTCTAAATTAATTCTGAATTTTATTTATAGATAACTAAACCTTATGATATAACGTTCTATTTTTTTACGCTGTGTAATGGAGGCAAACAAAAACGATTCCAGCAACCATAATTTGTTTGTGGCGTATGCATAAAACAGAAGACGATCGCAGCAATCGTCTTCTGTTTTTATGCATAAGCCACAAACAAATGACGATTACTGCGAATGTCTTCTGTTTTATGCATAAACAAACAAATGATGGTTGCTGCATTCGTTTTTGTTTGCCTCCATTACACAGCGTGACAAAATTGAACCTTATACATAAGGTTTATTTAGCTATAAATAAAATTCAGAATTAATTTAGAAAAGAAATACACGATTCTTTGGATTTTGGGACATCAGAGTTTGTGACGGCTTCAAGCTCGACTGCTACCGCCATTCTTACCCCGGACGTCCCTGATCCACTATATCTATGCTTACCGAACGATAAAGAGTAGTAACTAGAGTTGTTTAAGTCGCGACCCCCGGGCATTTCTATGCCCTAAAATAGAACGCAATTCGCCGTTTTCTAATTACGCATACGTAATTATAGCGAATTAATAATTATGTATTATGCGCTGTGTCGATACCTTTGCATCAATATTTTCATAATTTTTGAAACATTATGCAACTTTGTGCTAAGGTGACTTGAAAATCCTTTTATAGAACATTTGATTTTGTGACTACCAGACCCGAGGCCGTCACAAAAAACCGAAGATCAATGTAAACGGTTCTATTGATCAAGTGGCTCGAAATGACTGCATGGGGCAATGTCGCGCTCATGATATTTATTTTTTTGAACCATGTTCCAACACACAAAAAATCATAAAAAATCTGAGTTGTAGTACACAATGCAGCAATTTTTTCTTGAAAAAATAAAAGTGGTATCTCTAAAGCAACATAGGAAAAAAAATTTCAAATTTTTAAAAAATTTTTCTAATACTTATTTTTTGTTCGAGAAATTCATCAATTTTTTGTTTAATTCTCTAGAGTATTCTTTAAAACATATATTTTGTTAATTAAAATCGGTCGAGCCGTTTTCGAGAAAAATCGATTTTTTTATTTTGCTTTCCCCTCCATATCTCCCACAAAAAGGGGATTTTGAAGTTGAAACTTGGTGGAGTTTCATACCACATGGAAACGAATTTATGACATTAATTTCAGCTTCATAAACGCGGGGGCCGATTTCACATGCTTATTTCGCTAAGCCCTTTTGCAGTTTAATATAATTTGATTGAAAATTGTTAAATTCTAAAGTGTTAAAAACTTCCATTTTACGCATGTTAATTATTGAACGTTTGAATAACAAATTTCTAAATAAATTTTTTCTATAGCTTTGATTGTAAAAGTTTAAAATTCAAGAGTTCCACTTTGAGTGCGTTAAGGTTTTTAAGAGTTCCAATTTTTTATTCCAATGACCCTGACAATTATGTACGATCCGGGAAATGACCGAGAATTTTTCCTCTCGAGTAAAACGGCCCTACATTAATTAAATTTAGATAATTTTACGTTCGTGACTACTTTTCGTTTTGTGCTACAAACTATAAAGGTTATACAATTTTTCTGTAAGAGCAAAACGTGATTGAATTTAGGCTGCCTCTATAGTCACAGTTTTGATTTCATTATGTTCTTCTTTGCGTAAAATATTTTAATTACTCCTTTGTAAATGTGCAGGACTCATTCATTTTTATTGCTATCCCATGCACGTAGGTCTCACGTGTTTGGCATGTGGCACACTATTAAAGCACACGCGGTCGATTTAACCAATTTTAACATAAGAATGGGTTCAGTATAATATATTAATTACTTTGCACGCAACGTTGTAGTTTATTGCTTTTATAATAATTGAATTCAAAACAATTGAATCTTTTTTCTTAGTAATTAGCATTTGAAAACAAAAAACAGATATGTGACGGATGTGCAGAGAATTGGAAAGTCTACAGATTCTACTCCTTTTTCTCTGACATAAGACTTTTTTTGTTTTTGAAAGTCAGCACACTCGACGTACTTACCTGGAAATAGTGATTGTCGAGCATGCCATCTGCTCTTCATCATTTTTCGCTTTGGATTGAACCAATTGGATTTGATTCGAATATAAACAAGGATCAATCTATATATGTATGTAGATTGTAGACCGCCTTCATGAAGGCGAGCAATATTTAAATAGCACATTTTCATCTGACTTAAATGGCGTATGTAGAGTGTGACTGACAGAGGTGTGCAGATGATTGTGATAGGGTGAAAGGCTCGTCCACAATCCGTGCAATCTCAAGATTAATAGTCGTTTAATTATCCTCACAGGCCTTGTTTCTGTTTACATAACGTTTACTGTTCTTCTTTCCCTTAATCGTTTCTAGGACTAAAGAGTTAGCTAAAGTCTTTAAAGAAATTGCTCTGAAAGAATTGAATTAGCACACCTATAAACATGCTTTTTACATTCTCATCAGATAAGGTATTAGATTTGTGTACAATTTGTACCCCCCCCCCCCCCCCGGTTTTGTCAAATGTCCACGTTTTGAGACCCCCGAACCCAAAAAACAGGTTTTTACAAAATGTCTGTTGATTAACAATTAACGTATTGGATTGGGCTTTGGTGTATTCTTTAAGTGTCCTAAAATGAAGTGTAGGTTCGTTAGCCAGCAATTTTGGATAAAAATTTTAAATGTGAGCACATTTTGAAAATGTTTGAGAACACTTTTTTTTAATATTTAAAAATTCTGTGGACGGATATTAATAGTACTCAAAAAGACGAACAAAATATTCTTATGACTTTTTTTGATAGAAGAAAGATTACCAGAGTTATAGCATTTACAAAATTCCAAAAAACAAACGAAAATTAACATTTTAAGCCAAAAAACGCACGATATGAAAAAAAGTCCACAGGAGAAAATCGTTTCTTTATGAACACCCTACAATATTGTCACAACAACTATTTGAATTTGATGAAAAATCAAAAATTCAATTTTTGATCGCACAAAAGAATAATGAAAAATCAAAATTTCCATTTTGCGGTCAAACTATCCAAGATATGAAACAACATGAAAAAAAAAGAAAATTGTGCATTTAAAAAAGATCAACAAATTTGTTATTGATCACTTTTTGATAGGATGCGTAGTTTTTGTTTTATTCGTAAAAAATGGCATTTAAAATAAAAAATCAAATTTTTGAAAAAAATCCCACATAACAGGCAAGATCGTAAGAAGTAACGTAAAAAATGAACGCCCCGTTGGTTAACCGAAGTTTGGTGGGACTCGAAATGGACTGAAACTTTGATTGACGAATGGCATGCGCATGGTAAAGGTAAAGGTCAAGTTTTAGGCGATGATAAATGTAATATACATTTGATATAATTATTATTATATCATTAAGCCGTGTCCCTTTCGGGGTAGGCGTGAATTGCTCGGTTGGATAGTAGTAATGTGTGGATGGGTATATAGGTATAGGGTAGATA
>JAABKJ010004647.1:0-24080 GCA_011634705.1 Andricus grossulariae
ATATATATATATATAATAAATTATATTATACTTCATATTTTGAAATCGGAGGTTGACACGTCCATTTTGGTTATTTTGACACTTATGAGTCTTTTGTCAAAATTCAAACACAACATTTTTGCGAAAGGCGATTAGCGCCACAGTTTCACTGTTTCTCCGCTGAGTCAAGTTGGGAACCAACTTCTCATAGGCTGGAATGGCTAGCGTGGCATACCCCTGCTAATATGCTAACATTTAATAATTGGTCACGTGGCAGACTCTTACATGCCCTCAAGGCTAAGTTTTCAAGGCATTTCAAAATGTAAACCATTTCCAAAACAATTTTATTATTTCTACTCGTACCACAGAATTATCACGATTTACAACGATATTTCGTTATTATACTAAACTTGCAGATAACATTAATTGTCGACATATTAATCCGATCAGGTTATCGCTTTTTTTGGCACCTTTTCAGGTTATCGTGGGTCGTTTCAGACCCAAGGCATTTTAAAACGCTCGATTATCAATTAAAAAATCTGGTAAAATTCTGGTACACTCTTGAACACTTCTCCTTCAAGGGCAAATCATAAAGATTGCAGAAAAATTTAAATAAATATTTTATTTTCAGTGTTAAACACACCCACCTCCCGGAAATGCAGATATTTACTAAAAAATTCATAACTTTTGAACAAATTGAGATATTTGAATTTTTGAAATAACATTTTAAAGTTTAAGAAGCGTATTTTAACAACGAAAAAATCATGAAATCGATGGGGACAAAAGAAATGCTCAAGTTTTTGGTGTTTAGTAGCGCCTTTTTTGAAAGAGGAAATTTTAAGTTTCAAGAAATAACACGTTATATGTGGGCGTCCACATGAAAAGGGCCCTTATGGTCGGTATGGAGTTAGGTATGGAAGCAAATGTTCGTATAAATCCCCAAGATTTAAGGCTCAAAATGAACCCCCTAAGTTGAAAAATGAGTCACCGGGGCATTTTTGAAGTTGCAACTTCAAAAAAGCGGTTTTCGAGAAAAACGCATCTAAACTTGGCGAGTGCCATAAGCACACACGTTCTATTTTGTCTTCGAACATGAAATATGCCTACTTACAGTTACCATCTGGATACGAGTATAGTACCAATTAATTCACTATAGGTTCCAGTATCATCCCCAACTCAATTTAAAAATTATAATTTTGACTTCAACTTAGAAAAACGCGAATATCTCCTAAACTATAACCGGCTATGTGGGCCCTTTTCATGCAGACGCCCACATATTTCGATGTGTACAAATTTTATTTTTGTAGAAAATTATACATATTCATGAAGAAAAAAAAAGTTCACGCCTTGAATTATATAATCTTACAATAATTACTCGTTGACTCGTTCCGTACGTGGACGAAGAATTCTCGAGACTTCAGTGGATGTATGCTGCACCATGCTTATAAGAGATGAAAAATCAATATATGACTCGAAAAAGAAAAATCTTTCGAAAATACTCATAAACTTCATAAAAATTCAAAAACTTACCTTGACACTCAAAACGAGTTTGCACCGAAGTTAAAGTGATCGTGGGTCGTTTCAGACCCAACGCGAACTTGATCTGCTCACTGCGAGGGCAAGGCTGTCGCTGGGGAAACGCGATTCAGCACAGAGGGTCCTTTAGTCCTAACGCTTTTTAGGGTGGGGATAGGTATTACGGGGTACACGGATTCTGAGTAATGAGACAAAAGAAGAATGCCTTGCGTCTGAAACGACCCACGATAACCGGATCGGGTTAAATTTTATTTTATTTTTCTCTTTATCAGGTAATTTCGGCAATTAACTATCAGAGAGACGGTTTTATGCCAATCCACAATCAAGGAGGAGCACCGAATTACTTTCCAAATAGCTTCAGCGGACCTCAACAATGTCCAGCAGTGAAAGAACCTCCTTTCACAGTTTCTGGAACCTGCGATCGCCACGAGCCAGAAAATGAAGATGATTTTGGACAAGCTACCACCTTCTACAGAGACATTCTAGACTCTGAGGCTAAAACTCGCCTGGTTAATAATTTGGTTGGAAGTTTGAAGGGCGCTTCGACCTTCATTGTTGAACGGGCGGTCAGAAATTTCACTAAGGTCGATGCTGACCTGGGCAGACGATTGACTGATGGACTGAGGAAAGCAGGGAAAACCATCAACATGAGTGGAAAATCCGCTAATCTGTAAATCAGTTTTTATGGAGGATTGATTAAGTTTGGATTGAAGGGCAACGAGTTTTGTCGCTTACTCAATTTTTAATATTGTTATATTTGCCATTTCATTACATTATGTATCCTTACTCTTTAGAAATTCGTACCTTGGTGATTGGTTACGATAAAATATATATTCTTACTTTGTATAAAATTTGTGAACGGTATATATTTTACTTTTGGATTTTCCTGGTAGATTACTCCTCAAGCCCGAAACAAAGCCAATAATAATTAAAATAATATTTAATGTCATCAATTGGTTTTAGGCCTATTCAGGTTTTATGGTCTTAATTTCATAAAAACGGAAAAGGTCGAAAACTAGTTCATTAGTATATATTGACGGAAAAATGAAAAAAAAAAAACAATTTCTGATTTGAAATTATTGTCTGTCAAGGTTTTCTCCATGCCCGCGCTAGGATTGCATAAGCTTTGGTACTTGGCTACCAGCATAGAGTGTGTCCTACAAGACTTTTTTTACAGTCAAAAAGGATATTGATTATGAAACGAATTGAAAAAGTATTCTGGCTTAGAATATGTTAAAAAAATTTATTTCAAGCACCAAGATTGTCTAAGCAGTTAAGCAGTTAATGAAGAACAATAATGAAGTTAAAAATTACTTTCCTCGGAATGACTGAATTTATCAAAGGACAATACTTTAGTATACTTCTGTTCATTTTTTCTTGCTCTTCCGATTCTCCTCTTTAATTATTCTCATTCTGATAATTACTTGTCCTCGACGGTGAGGGAACTTTAGTAAAAAATTTCGCTTTCTAATTAAGCCACGAATTCCATTCTCTTAATTAAATAGCACCATTTACAAACATCTCATTATTTAATAGTTTTAATTTATTTTTATTTTCACGGCTAGCCTCAATTAAGTTTAACCCAAAAGTGCTTGCACATCCAGTTTCTCTTTTGTAGGTGAATTGAGGATGCCTCTAGGTTACTTTAAGCCAAGCAAAGAAAAAGTCATAGTACCCGTTTTTGAGAAAAACGATTTTTGCATTTTTAACAAATAAAAATCTCACTTTTCTCGAAAATCTCGCTAAATATGAATAGCCGTTTATACTTCAAAATTGTTCCCCTTTCTGAAATCTATAAAAATATACTCTTACTAGATTTTTATTTCGTGTATTTTAATCAATTTTCCCCAAAAAATTGAAAAAGTCGATAAAAATCGACTAAAATAGCATTTACTTTAATGATCTTTATAATTTTTGTTTAAAGACGTTTGTTTTCAGAAAATTTGTTTTTTTTTTTTTTTTTTTTTAATAGAAAAAGTCGATAACAATTTTAGAAGCAAACCCAATTTTTCTTTCCTTAAAAGCTCAGGAACCTTAATATTCTCATTAAACATGTTCTACACAATGTTATTGAACTAAAAACAAATAATTGAACAACCAAAATGTTCAAGTTCGTTAAACAGGGTGGCCGCTGGACCGGGAAATGAGATTGAATTTATTGTTTGACCGGAAATTTTACAAATTTTTATTTAAAAAATCTGTCTTACTTTGATTTTAACCGTTTTTTAAATATTAGTTTGTTATTTTTTTCAGTTATGATTTCATTCAGTTCAGAATGCGTAATTCGAAAATCTTTCACTTTAAAAATTGTCCATTTTATATTTTAATTTTTAAGCGTACATTTTAATTAAAAGAATTTTAACATGCAGTTTTAAAGACTTAAACAATTCAAAATTAAAAGCGTTTGAAATCGAAGATTATGGAGAAAAAATACTTTTAGTTGATCAACTGTGAATATAAATAAATTAATTATTTTGAAAATTGAACTGTACTTTCAGGATTAAAAAGTGAATAATAATTGATTTTACAAGACGATTTAGAATCAGTTCACATTTTTAAAATTTCCAGATTTTAACGTTAAAAGTTAAACTGTTTCACTTGGAAAGTCTTATTAGTTAATAGTTATTTGTGATACAAGTGCGCAAAATAAGTGATTGTGTGCGAGTGTGAATTGTGCAGCATAAGACGGAGGCTCGAAGAATGAGTCGGTGGTTAGCGCACGAGCGAAGCGAGTGTGAAAACGTAGACGAGTGCTTCGAGCCGCAGGCGAATTATGCAATCACGCGAGTTAGCAATCTCCTTTGCGCACGTGTATCACACGCTATTTTTATAAACACCCGTCCGAAAAAGTTGTGTTAGGAGGAGTAAACGAAAAATACTAATCTCAAAAGAAAATATTTTTAAATTTTGTAAAAAAAATTTTTTGAAAAAAAAATTTTTGAAAACAAAAATTTGAAAAAAAATGGATGAAAAAAAAATTGGTGAAAAAAATAGTTGAAAAAAAATTATGGAAACAAAATTTTATGAAAAAAAAATTTTGGCGCTTATGCCCTTTTGCTGTAACAAATGTTGGAGCTTATGCCCTTTTGTACGACGGACGAAAACGGCTATGAAACCTTAAAAACGAAACTTCAATCATTAAAAGATTTGTTCAAGTTAAATCTAAATTTATTTCAAAAAGATACCAAAACCAGTGTTCAAAGTTACCTATGCCAGTGTCTCAAGTACATCATCTCGAAAGTTCTCATGCGCAGCTTTTTCACCAGTGCCTAAAGTAAGCCATCTTCAAACTGCGCATGCGCGAACATTTTTTCGCACACAGTCTGCTCAACTAAGGTCCTTTAGGTATCATTAGAAGCATGAAAACGTCAACTTTTGAGGTGGGTGTTGGAAAAAAGGTATTCCAACACGTTGCGAATTAGAAATCGAAAGGAAGAGCCCAAGGCACTATACGTCCATTGCAAGAGGACCATGCTTTTGTTCCAAGACAACTTTCTGTCTGAGCGATGCAATGGAAACCGTTATACCTGTAAAAAACTTTTTTGGCATTATTGGAGAAGCTATTAATTTTATTCGCGATTCTCCAAAGAGACTGGCGGAATTTGAAGAATTAATTGCAGAAGAAACTCCTGGCTTGATAAAGTTTTGCCCTACAAAATGGTCTATTATAATTAAATCTTCAATCCGAATGCGGCATCCGGAGGTTTATGACGCCTGCTTAGTCTTTTTCCAAGGCAAAAAAGATGACCCTGCAACCGAAGCATTAGCTTGTGCGAAGGCTGATGGACTCTCTAAAGCAATGGAGAGTTTCGAATTCTACATCCTTTTAACTCTTGTGATAGAGGTATTGCAGAGAGTGGAAGTTTTGAACATAGAACTACAGAAGTGTGATCTCAGTTTCAGCGAATCTCATGAAAAAATACGAATGGTAACGAAATATGTCGAAAAGCTGAGATCTTCTGGATTCGACAAAATGTGGACAAATGCAGTAGAAGGCGCAAGTGCGCTCCATTTACTTGAGCCAGAAGTGCCTTGTGCAAGAAAGAGATCAAGTCGACTTGACAATGCAAATAATGCTGATATTTATTCGAGTCTTCAAGAGTGTTATGAAAGAATTTTTAACAAACTAGTAGACCAAGTAGTATCTATGCGAGATCGATTCGAATGCGAAACGTCTATATTAATGGAAAAATTGTCGGCATTTACAATCGGACAAAACTCAAATATAACTACCATGAAATCATTCCACAAGAACGATTTTGACACAGACCGTTTATCCCTATATAGACAAATGTTTTTGGATCATGTTACTATAAATAGGATCAAAATTAAATCTTTAAGGGATGTGGTAAACTACCTTAAGCCTAATCCATACTTGTGCGATATAACATCAGAATTCGTTAAGTTAATTAACATTTTTAACTGTACCGGCATCGTTTTGCACTGCAGAACGATCTTTCTCAGCTATGCGTGGGCTAAAAACCTACCTGAGATCTTCTATGACAGCGAAAAGATTTATTCATCTAGCAATTTTGCACGTACATGCTGATCAAACAGGCGAGTGCTTTAAACAAATGAAGACTAAAATAATTAACAAATTTATTTCACAGAATAGTCTGCGAAAGAGTACATTTGCTGTGTGTCCTTCTGCCTTGCACGAGATAGAACCAGGAACAAAACCCACTTTCGAAAGTAATAGGACCTGAAAGAAACCACATCCTCTTAGGTTTCTATTTGGCTTCCAACAGACATTTTTACTAGCCGAATACAAACCACATCAGATCCCAATAAGATCCAATTAAAATTAAATCTAATTAAAATTAAGATCCAATTAAAGAAAGTTCAGAAAGTTCGAAATTACCAAATACGAAACCGAACAGAATTCGGATTCAAATCCGATTAGGTTCTACTTAGAAAGCAATAGCTAATACGGTGCGAGTGTCGAATACAGGCATATTAGATCCTAGCAAGATCCAATTAGAAAGTTCACAATTACCTAATAGAACACCAGAGTAGTTGAAATTTTGAAAAATACCATTTTTCTCATTTATTATTAGTAATTAGAAATAATTATATTTTAACATGCTCAAGTGGTACGTGCATGGCTTTTTAATATATTCTAGCATCAGGTTAAAACATAAAATGAGTAATCAGTGAGTGAAATATCTCATGTTTTGAAATGTAATCTTTTTTTATTTTTCAAATTATTTTTACTAATTTTTGCTTTTAAAATTGTGTATATTAATTAAAATGGATATGCAAATTTTCTTAATGTTTTTATTTATAATAAATAAAAAAATTGTATTTTTTAACATTTCAAATAAGCGCGCGAAGGGCCGTCAATGACGCGCCTTATGCATCGCATGCGCAGTAGTGCAAGGTGCCCGCGTTGGGAGCACTGATTGAGGTCATCTAGTAACCTTGAAGGTTAAATTCATAACACTACCAGTTGTCACATTAGATATAATTTTTCATTGAGTTTCCACGTACTTTAGCGTCGGTCATCCCTATATTATAAAAGGATAAAAATTCGAACAATCACATGCTTTTGATAAAAACAAACATTAATCTGAGAAATTAAAACCCTCGAAGTGACATAGCCTCACTTGGGGATGCATGTGGGAAACACTTAGAAGGCATCATTTCGGAAATCCACGCTTTAAATATTCAGATTAGGGAAAAAATTGTTATCTTTTCAGTCTGTTTTCCATGTGTGGAATTTCCATACATGTCTGTTAATTCATAATATTTTAAACAAATCGATTAAATATTGTAGGCTCCAGATGGACTGAACTCCTCGTAATAATACATTTTTCATGTTTTCTGAATCTGCTGCGTCCATTTACTAAAAAATGGAGAGTGTATAGGGCGTATCGAAAAAAATTTGTTTGCGCGAAGTTCTAATATGTAGGCGATAGATATTTCCATATAAAATTGATTTAAATTTTCGCGCGCCAATATGGCGGTGTAATTCAATTCTCTGTAAGAGGGCGCTGGGTAGGAAGCTGATCGGCTTCGGAGATCTCGTTCGATTAACATCTCCCATGTAGCCTGAAGAATACGTTTCCTTAAATAAAACTTTATCATTCCGACCGAGTCTGTTTTTTAAATAAATACCGGTCCTTCAGTCTCAGAAGTGGGATATGAAGATTAGGGCCTACGGTTCTAATAGACGTAGCATCAGTGTTGAACTTTTTGAGCTGGCTTGGGTCTGGGGCGTGAGCGCGATCGTGAGAGACGCCGCGTGTGATCACGTTGAGACTGGATTCGAATCGGCGCGAGTGTTTTGAGTTTCAGCAAGAGGCTGACTAGTTTTGTGTATACGCAAATACGAGAATTTGCAAAATGTGCTTTTAGAGTGAAAAGCAGCGCGGTGAACTGTATCTAGAATCCTCGGGTGGATTTCTAGCATAGTGTTTGTGAACATTCGAGAGCTTTCGACCGTGTGAGTCGACCATATTGGTCTTTGTTCTACGAGCTTCTAGAACATTCGAGTCGAGACCACGTTTTCGGCAGTGACGCTGACGCGAAGTGTGTTGGTACTTCCACCTAATTGTTTTTCTAGTTGAAGTCAATTTGTGTTTCTCAGACAGGGAAAATGTCTAAGCAGGGTGATTTTCAAGGATTTTCGCCTCATAATGGTAGTGATGCGGACAATCTATTTGGAAATAATAACGGTGGTGGTGACCTGGACAATGGATCACAGGGCAGTGATGGTAACAACTCCGATAACGAAAACCAAAATGAGCAGCATGATGAAAATCAAGGTGGGGCAAGGGGCATAGGAAACGCTAACCAAATTCAAGCTCACATTCCTGGACGTGGTACTACTTTCGGACTCGACGATGTTGAACGATGGATCAGGAGAGTTGACGAGATCCGCGATTCTTATTCAGTGCCAGAGGATATTTTTAAATTATACGCAGCCCAACAGTTCAAAAATAGAGTGTTGAACTGGTACAACGAGTCGCCTGGAGTAGTATATGATCGAAGGAATTCCAGATTACCTATTGAAGTTGCATGCTAGACCTAGTAATTACCAGACGGTGATTGCATTGCTGGAGGGAATGCAACGAATCACTAAAGATGAACGGCGAAGAGATCCCAAGAAAGGAAGTAGACCAACAAAAGGCAAGCCGCCAGAAAGTAAGGGTGATGCCAAATCTAAGGAAACATCTTCCACACGCTGTTTCAAGTGTTAACAATTTGGTCACATTTCAACTGAATGTACCAACCCATCAAAGGAGCGAGGAACATGCTTTAAATGTGAGCAAAAGGGGCACTTTGCTAGAAATTGTCCCAACGACAAACAGAGTTCATTCCGGAGAGCCCATGCGGTCCCTACGACGAAGACGAGCAGCGGAGAGACATCTTCGAGTACGGTGAACGTCATCGAGGGACCTATTGTTGCTGAGATACCACCGACAAGGATCCCGTTGGATGAGCCGACTACAGAGGATACCGTGCTCCTGAGCAGGGAATTTGATGATAAGTATTATGTAGACAGTTTACCCGATACCGGTAGCACGATTAGTCTTATTAAATTAACTGCTTATAGGAGAGATTTTTGGGATTGTGAGTTGATTCCTATTTCGGATAAAGATAAGTACTCAGTGATTAATAAGTCACATTTAGAGATTTTGGGTTTTATTAAAACTAAGATAAAATTGCTATTAGTCCCGAATGAAGTATTTGAGATAACTTTCGCAATAGTACCCGATACCGCTATTTCTTACGATGCACTTTTAGGTCAAAATTTTATAAGAAACACGCCAGAGTTGTCTATGATCGTGTCAAAAGACCTTTCTTTTAATTATGGAAAAGTACTTAACAAAATTTTATGTATCGATTTAATTGAGGGCACTCCTAAAGGCATATACTGTTTTTCTTTGAATATGGTGGGCGAGAAAGTTCCAAACGAACAGTCAGGAAAGTTTAAATCAATGTTGCTGCAGTATATAGAAAGCTCACAAAATGCTGAACCGATACCGTACGAAATCGAAATAAATGTTCTATCGAATGAACCTTTCTATTTTAATCCGCGGAGGTTGTCTTGGTTTGAGAGACAAGAATTACAGAAGATTATTGACGATTTATTAGCTCGCGGTATAATCAGACATAGCCGATCGTGTTATAGCAGCCCAATAGTTTTGACAACGAAAAAGAATGGGGATTTTCGCCTATGCATTGATTACCGTGCTCTAAACAAAATCACCGTCAAGGATCATTTTCCGTTATCCCGAATGGACGATTTGATTGATAGCTTGGCAGGGAAAAAGTGGTTTACTAGTTTAGATTTGAGAGATGGATTTCACCACGTTCGTGTTGTTGAAAATTCTGTAAAGTTTACCGCTTTTAGCACGCCAGACGGCCAATATGAGTATGTGCGCATGCCTTTCGGCCTTGTCAATGCTCCTTCTAATTTTCAACGGTACCTGTAGTTGAGTTTTGAGAATTTAATTAAAAAAAGGAAAATACTTTTGTATTTAGACGATTTTCTTATTGCCAGTGAAACCTTAATTGAGAATTGGGCTATCTTAGACGAAGTATTACAATTAATGGCTAAAAATGGACTAGAGTTTAAGTGGAAAAATGTGCCGCGTACCACTAAACAAGTACAAAAGTTTTTGGGCCTTGTGAGCTACTTTAGACGTTTCGCGCTGAATTTTGCCGTCATTGAAAAACCGTTGTATGACTTGCTAAGGAAGGACGTCACTTTTAATTTAGGAACAGATGAACTAAGATCATTTAAAACTTTAGTAGAACGAATGTTCAACGATGCGGTTTTGGCTATTTATTCGCTACAAGCTTATACGGAATTACACACGGATGCAAGTGCTCAGGGTTCCGGAGCAATTTTGTTGCAACGGCAGAATGACAATCTATTGCATCCTGTAATTTATTTTAGTAAACGCACATCTGACGAAGAGAGCCGCTATCGAAGTTACGAATTGGAAACACTAGCTATTGTGTATGCGCTAGAAAGATTTAGAGTATATCTGTTAGGGATTTCGTTTGTGATTTATACTGATTGTAACGCGCTCAAAATGACCTTAGAAAAGAAAGAAATAAACTCGCGAATCAAACGATGGGCACTGCTCTTGAACCCCTATAAATATAAAGTTGAGCATAGGCCTTCTGAACGCATGCGACACGTCGACGCGTTGAGCTGAGAGATTTATACCATTGAACCGATTAGTTTTGAATAGGAACTGATATTCAAGCAGCAAACAGACCCTGAAATACGAGAATCTTTAGAACATTGTGAGAGCCCCAAGTACGAATCTCGCAACGGAATTGTTTATATATAGTAAATACCATGATTCTCTGTTGTTTTATGCGCGCGAAAGTTAAAGAACACCTTGGTAATTGCTTGAAGTTTCTCACTTATTCAGTTAAGTCAGGTAAAAAAAGGGGAAATGCACATATGGGATCGAGCGAAAAGGTCATTCGATGCTTGCTTTATCAACCCTTTTGGTCCATTAGAAAAGACAGTTTTTAGATTCATGCACATCCTCTTGGTAGTTGACGGATATTCGAAATTTGTGTTCTTGTATCCGGTTAAGTCGACGATGTCAAAAGAATCGATAGGAAAAACTTAATAATTACATTCATCATTATGGTGCACCTAAAAAAATTGTATCAGATAGAGGTTCCTATTTTACATCAAAGGAGTTTGATGATTTTGTGTCTGAGCGAGAAATTCTGCAGATTCTTGTAGCATCGGGAACGCCGCGAGGCAACGGACAAGTAGAACGAGTGCATAGGTTTTTACGTTCGACTATGGTAAAAATGGCCAACCCTACTAATTGGGGACTGAAAATTAATGACGTACAGTTTGTTATTAATAACACGATAAATCGTTCTATTGGTTGTTCGCCTGCAAGATTACTTTTTGGAACCGATCAAATCGGTTTCCCCGACGAAGAACTTCGAGGATTGTTATTAGATATAGCACACAGCGACACAGTAATTAAAGAATCTCGATGTAAATTACGCGAACAAGCTGATATTAAAATTGATCAAGTGCGAGAGGCAAATAAAAAGGCCTTTGATAATCGACACAAAAAACCTCATAAATACCAGATCGGAGACTTCGTAATGTTAGAAAATACCGTAACCGAACCAAATGTAAATCAGAAGTTATTGCCAAAAAATAAAGGCCCTTATGTTGTGAAAAAAGTTTTGAGATATGACCGATATGTCATTAGCGATGTTGATGGCTTTCAATTAACCCAGAAGCCTTTTACTGGCGTTTTTAGCGCGGAAAGAATGATTCCTTGGGAAGGTAAAAAGACCTTCAAAATTGACAACGCTAAAGATGATCGGAACGATCATTAGTCAGGATGGCCGAACCGTAGGCGATAGATATTTTCATATAAAATTGATTTTAATTTTCGCGGGCCAATATGGCGGCGTAATGCAATTCTCTGTAAGAGGGCGCTAGGGAGAAAGCAGATCAGCTTCGATAGCTTCGGTGATACGCTTCGCAGATCTCGTTCGATTAACATCTCCCATGTAGCCCGAAGAATACGTTTCCTCAAATAAACTTTATTATTCCGACCGAGTCTGTTTTTTAATAAATACCGGTCCTTCATGATTATGAATTTAAAGTTAAAATTATGAAATCAAAAATTGCGGCTCCAATGTGGCCGTTGACAATTAGATTTTTTTTTAATTTCATGAAACTTCGTATTTAGGGTTTTTAGAAGTTTCCGATCATGAATATCAAGTCAAAATTACGACATTCAAAATTACGGTTCCAATATGGCCGTTGACAATTAATTTTTTTTTCAAGTTTCATGAAATTTGGTATGTAGTATATTTAGAAATTTCTGATTATGAATCTAATGTTAAAATTATGAAATCCGAAATTGCGGATTCAATACAGCGGTTGACAATTAGCATTTTTGCAAACTTCATGAAACTTCGTATTTAGGGTTTTAGATGTTTCTGATTATGAATCTGAAGTCAAAATTATGAAGTCAAAAATTGCGGATTCAATATGGTGGTTGACAGTTAGAATTTCATTTCTTGAAATTTCATAAAAGTTCGTATTTAGGATAATTAGAGGTTTCTGATTATGAATCTGAAGTTAAAATTATGAAATCCAAAATCGCGGATCCAATATTGAGGTTTATAGTAGACACTTTGGTTCAAATTTCATGAAACTTCGTATTTAGGAATTTTCCTGGCTAATTATTATTATGAATATGAAGTTAAGAGTGCAGAAATAAAAATTTAACTATTTAGAAAAATCTGCCTGCAGCTTGGTGCCAAATATTAAAAATTTCTCTCATCGAAGTCAGAGCTAAATACATTGAATTTTAATTATCACAATTTATTATTATTGTCAGCATACCAATCTGCATATGAATACTAGTAGATTCCTGATTCTGATTATGTGTAAAATATTTAAATATAACGTGCCTTATTAACAATACACTGTTAAAAATGTTTGCAATTTTAATATAGATTTACTATACATTTGTATATTAAATCTAAAAACTCGGTATATGAAATATTAATTAAGAGGCTGTATATTAAATTTCATATACATGTATATTGATCAAATTTTAGAAAAAGTCAGGTAATTTCACTTACAACAAATTAAAAATAATTATGGCAGTAATGTTCAATTCTAAATGATGAAGCATAATATTTTTTTCTAGCTGAACATAAATCATACTGGGTTTTAAGTGGAAAAGTTCAATTAAACGAATTATTAAGTCACCCAACCTAAAAGCAACGGTACTCACGTTAAAATTTTGACATTTACAGTGAATTTTGAAGAAAATATTACCCTTACGTTGCACTGTGGTTATAAATAAGAATTTAATCGATGAATTTTAGGTTATTACTTTAGTTTTAATATTTGACCAGATTTGGGTGCATCAAAGAACTGTCAACTTTCACGCACTGTGTTTTACTATACATGTATATTAATTCTACAACATGATGTATATTAAATTTACTACACGTATATACATATTTCTTCCAATACATTTATAGTAAAATCGCTATAGAAATTTCTAACAGTGTATGTTTGTAAATAAACGCGAATATGACATTAGATCAAATTCAGGAAGGTAGATTTTAAAAGGAGAAATTGATGACCATTGAAATTTCGTGAATTTCACAAAGTAGCACGAGGTAACAATTTTTGCTACGTGCCTTGTACTCAGAAAAGATTCAAGAATATTTTTATCGCAGAGGCGAAACGCTGCTTCGTACGGCTTTTTGTGCAGATCAAAAAAGGAAACATGTCTTGCATATGAAATTTTAAATTAATATATTTTAGCGAATCATTTAGTTTAAATCATAATACCGTAAAATGATATTATGTATGTATTTTAATGAAGCAATAAAAAATCTAAGCAACTTTCACTGCCAAACAAAAAATATGAAAATGACTTGAAATAGTTTTCTTGATATCTTTAAAGTAAAAATATATAAATAGTTAATTATTTAATATATTTTGAATTTCGGACTTCTTTCGCCCTAAATTAGCATTTCGTCCCCCTGTGTATGGATTTTCTTCAAGAAAATCATTAATTTAATCAAATCGTCGCCTACCCCGAAAGGGAAACGGCTTAATGATATAATAATAATAATAATAAAGTAAAGTACTTAAAGAAAACTCACTTGCTGCTTTTAAATTTTTCCTGTATCGCTTGTTGTTGGATGTTCATAGCATTGTGGAAAGTCCTTTCCAGGCAGATAATGCAGCTTTTGAGATCTTGCATATTATAGCCGGACGAGAGTTCCAATTCATGAGGCCAGACTTCCTCACTGAGGGTGTGTTGTGCCAAAGCCACGGCTGAAGCAGCCAAAAGACTCGGCAAAAAGTGCAAATAGGGATCTGCCTCGAGCATGGACAACTCACAGAAATACTGAAACATTAAAAAATTAATTAGAATTAGAAGTACTTCCTACTTATTTCGAAGACACATACAAAATCTAGTAAAAGACTAACCATTGCTAAGTACTGGATCTTTTCCGAGAGGTTATTGCTGGTGCAGTATTCCATGAGGAACGAAAGAGGCGTTGGCACAGTGAGATCGAAAGACAAAACTCTCAGGATCAGATGCTCCATCCGCAAAACCTGCTTCTTCGAGTACGTATCGTCAGTTATGTAGACGAATTCCCCAACGTCCGGTGGATAAATCTCCTCGTATTTTCTGTAAAATAAAAAGAGTGATTAAATAACTAATCCATCAGCTTAATTACTATTTAGGGGATAATTGGTATTCAATTTTGTCACTTACGATGCAATGAACATTGCAGCGGTACCGACAAGTTGCAGTTTGGCGCGAACGACGCTCATGTATGATAGAAATCGATCTATGTACGAAACTGCGAGGTAAAGTGTCTCACTTTGCAACCGATATTCTTCAGCAACTTCCACCAGCCAATCGACCAATATCGATCGCATTGAGTACGTAATGTCCGGCTGTTTCTTCATGTAACCGGGCTTCGGTCTGTGTAACGTCTGTAAAGAAAAAAAAATATTCGAAAGTTAAAAAAGAGCTTACTTTAAATAAAATCCAAACTAATGTTAATATTTCTGAGAATAAAGTCTAAATTTAACTTTAGAGAAATTAAATAATGGTTACGATAGTATAAAATGAGTTTCTATGAATTTCACTCTGTTTCTTTTTTTGTTGAAATTTACAATTCATATTATATTTTGGGCGTGGTTTGTGTTTGGGATGAGAGGGTATATAAGAGCTGTTACGCATTTGGTTTTAGTGTGCAGTTAGATTCTACGAGGAGAACAAAAAAAGGACGAGAATTTGGAGGTTTGCCTTCTTTTTTATCTTGGTTTCTTTAATTTCGTTAGATTCTTGTTTTTTTTTAATTACCAAGAATTTCATAGTTAAATTTTTTACTGTTGGACGTTAAAGAGGAATTTAAATTTTGATTTATTCTGAATATTATAGTCTCTCAAATATACAACTCTAAATTATTTCGTAATTACCTCGGAAGTTCGAAGATAATTGTAAATATCGGCCCTATATTCATTAACTTCAAAGAAATTCGTCCTAATTGCTTTGCTGATTTCCGCTTTTGTCCGGACATCTTTCTTCACAGATTCTACGAAACTGAGAGATTTGTCGAGGGACATAGGACACTCGATATTTTCCTTCTTTTCGTCTATCTCTTCAAGGATATGAATGGAGGGTTGCGAAACCTGGACTGGAGTTGGATTGACTTCTAAAACCGGCTTTTCTTTTTCTATTTTGACTGTCGTTATTTGCTCGGTTACATGCTTGATTTTCAACTCCCTGCAGTCCCCGGTATCACGGAGTGCAACGGACGTCTCTTCTTGTAGTTTGTCCTCATAGACTTGAAACATAGTGTCCTCCTTTCTGTCATCGCAAATCGGGAATGAATGGAATTGTTCCGGGATGTAGACCTTTGCCTTGAATTTTTCATCTTTGCTAATTTCCTAAAAAAAATTAGAAAAGCAAAAAATTAATATTTCTAATCCCATTTTATCAATTTAAATTCAATAACCTAAAGTTTATTATTGTCTTACGATTGTACTAATCTAAACATACAAATTCAAAGATTTCAAAATTATAAATAATAATTTTTTCAAATTTTAATTGCTCCAAAACAATGCGAAATTGAAATAATTGCGGAAATTGTGAGCATTATTTTCAACCAACTAAGCCTTAAAATTCAGAATTTGAAAGTTGTGGAAGCTCTGATAGAAAAATTGAATTAAAAAAAAAAGTAAAAATAATACTAGTGCCCAAATATTTCAACAAGATTTAAAGTTGTACTATTTCAGAAAAAGTTTGAAAAATGAACGTATTAATTTGCTTTTTCTCGTTCATGCCTAAAGCTTGAAGTTTATATACAAAAAAATTATTACTCCAACAGTACAAATATTTTCGCAAAGTCAAAATCAGTGTTGGATAATTTACTTTTTTTTTGAGTAACTAGTTACAGTTACATAACTTAGCGAAAAAGGTAACTAGTTACAATTACGTTACTTTTAATTGTAACTAGTTACAGTTAATAGATAAAGTAACTTCAAGTTACCTGAAAAATTACTTTTTCCACTTCCTTAATTTAGTTTAAAAACTAAAATAACTAAGATGATAATTCATAAAAACTTAATTTGAAAAGAAATAGCCCTTAATTAAAGTAAATAAAAATACACAATATACTTCGACAAGTGAAGGGTAGAATCGCCAGAAGTACTTGTTTCGTTGACTTTAATTTCATCAGCCATTAAACATGATTTTTCATATAGAATTTCTAGTTAAAATCACGACACGTACTTAATTCTAGCAATTCTATTCCCCCGTTCACGGTATTATGCAAATCATAACGCTTTATATTCCTAAAATTTCAAGTAAAAATATTGCATTTTCAACAAAATAATTACTCTTTAACAAAATAGTTGAATTTTCAAGCTAAACGGATGAATTTTCAACAAAAAAGTTACTTTTCAAGCAAACAGTTCGATTTTCTACCCAAAATAATTAAATTTTTAACAAAACACATGAATTTTCATACCGAAAAACTTCATTTTCAACAAATGAGTTAAATTTAAAAAAAAAAGGTAGTGTTCGACCAAATAGTTGTATTTTCTATGAAAAAAATTTTCGTTAATCAAAATAGTTAAATTTTCAACCAAAGAGATGAATTTTCAACTACAATTATAAATCTTCAGCCAAACAACTGAATTTTTAACAAAGTAGTTCAACGTTCAAACAGGTAGTTAAATTTCAACCAGAAGAGACGAATTTTCAACAAAATAGTTGAACCCTCTGCATACATTTTTTTAACAAAAGAGATGAATTTTCAAACCAAAAACAACACTTTTCAAAAAAAGAGATGAATTTTGAACAACATTTTTTTCCAACAAAATAGTTGAACCCTCTGTATACATTTTTTTAACAAAAGAGATGAATTTTCAAACCAAAAACAACACTTAAAAAAAAAAAGAGATGAATTTTCAACCAATTTTTTGTTTGTTAATTTTCAACCATCTAGTTGAACTTTCTACCAAAATAGTTTAATTTTTAACAGAATATATGATTTTTTGACGAAAATAGATGAATTCTCAACGAAAAATATAATAACTTATACTATTTCAACCAAAAAATATTTTAATTTGAAACCAAACACAATTGAATTCAGCAAAAAAAGATGAATTTTTTACTCAAATAGTTGAATTTTCAACCCAAAAGATAAGATTTTTTCACCAAAAGAGATACATTTTGAAACGAAAAAGCTGAATTTTGAAACAAGAAAGGAAAAAATGTCCACTAAATTGTTGAACTTTAAAGCCAAAGACGAATTTTCTACAAAAAAATTGCACTTTCAAACCGAAAATACAAATTTTTAACAAAAGAGTTACTTTTCAACCAAACAGTTGAATTTGTAACAAAATGTATGTATTTTCAACAAAGTACATGAACTTTCAACCAAGTAGTTAAATTTTCAGCTGAAATGGTTGAATTCTCAACGAAAAATAATAGTTGATATTATTTCAACCAAAAAATATTTTCATTTGAAATCGAGTACAGTTGAATTCAACCAAAAAATAAGAACCAAAAGAGATTAATTTTCTACCCATATTAAAGTTCCTAGTTACTGCAAACATCGCAACTAATTTACCCTAAAAGATATATAAACAACGTAACTTTTGAGTAACTTAGTTACTTGTAACAAGTTACTACACAACCTTAGTTCAAATTAATTTTTGCCATATACTTAAATCTATTTTTGAAATATGATTGAAGTGGAGATTCATTACAAAAATGTGGAATAACAAAAAATATGAAAACCAAAATTTAATTTTGTTTCAAATTAAACCAATTTCTAGATAAAAGTAATTCAATATAATTACTTCAGGTATAAAAAAATACATATGGGACAAAGTGCGAAAACAAATATAATGTTTAATAAATATTGAAACTTGAAAAATAAAACATAAAGGTAGAAAATAAAAACATTTTGTTGAAAGTTCTCACAAAAAATTGTTCATTGGAGATAATATTTTAAATCAAAATGGAAATCTATAATGTACTTTAATGACCGAGTTTTATGACAAAATTAAGTATTGAGAAAAAAATATTACTCCTATATTTTGTAAAAATATTCGGGCCTTGATCACGAAATTATTTTTAAGGATACTCATGTCTAAAATAAAGAACCAGCAAATAATATTAAAGGAAATTTAGGGATGAAAATAAAATAAATTCCAGAATTACCGGCAGAAAGTTTATACCTAACAGGCTTCGAAGTGATCTATGGAACTAAAAAAAAAACATAAAAAAAAGTATCTTTCTGAAGAAAGAAGTAGCCTCAAAAGTAAAAAATAAATTATTAATATAAAAGTATAAATGTAAAAACGGTGGAAGTAAGAATTTTTCAAATCACATTTCGCTAACGCGCAAGTCTAAGGCATTCAGCAATCCACACCAAATTAATAAATTAATTATACTTTTCCAGGTTTCTAATTAGTTCCAATTTCGATTTCCATTCCCCCGATTGCTCTATTTTCATTAATTTCTTTCTTTTAGGCTTTAGGTAGAGTAGTTTCCTTAGGCATATCTTTCATCATTATTTTATTTTAAAACAAGTGAAATTTGCGAGTACGCTCAATTTCTTATGTAACTTTACTGAAAAAAGTAGTAAAAAAGTAGCCTTGCCTAAAAATAGATGCAAATCTGCATTGATTATCAACTGGAGCATAAAAAATGACAATTTCGAGAATGTGTGAAGAGAAATATATAAAGTTTATTTCAAATTCTGGAGAACACAAATTTCGTATAAGATATTTCTATAAATATTACTAATTTCATTTAGGAAAATTAAACAAAATTCTGAAATCGTGAATAATGTAAAGATACGTTGAAAGTCAATTCCAAAATAGTTAGAAATACTTTAATGAAAATGAAGAAACATACAGCAACAAATGAAAAGATAATTTTAGAAATTTAAAAAATTCAACTAGAATAATAAATAATCCATGAAAAGGGTAGAAAGAGATTTATTATCGTTTATCGATCAAAAATTACAATTCTAAGTATTTTAGGAAAGTGGAAACAATTTAACTGAACCAAAAAAGACGAATTTTTAAGAAAATTGTTGAATCCTCAACCAAAACAGAATCATTTTCAACCAAACGTTTGCAATTTTGACAAAAAAAAGAGATGAAATTTCTACCAAAAGAGATGAATTTTCAAATCAAAGTTACACATTTTTAACATGAGCTAAAACTTTAACCAAGATTTTTGATTCAATAAACAAAAAAATCATTGAAAATGTCGAATTTCAAAGCCAAAAAGACGAGATTTGTACGAAACACTTGATTTTTCAACCACGAAGATTAATTTTCTACCAAAAAAGACGGCTTTTTAATCAATTACATATATTTTCGACCACATAGTTGAACTTTTAAACTTTAAAATATCAACAAAAAAGTCAATTTACAACGAAACAGTTGAATTTTCAACCGAAAAATTAAATTTTTAGTTTAAAAAATTATATTTTAAACTACAAAATTAAATTTTAACATAAAAAGATGCATTTTCAATTAAAAATGTAATAGTTGATATTTCAACCAAATGGAAAGTTTCATTTAGAATAAAAAACTGTTGAATTTAAGCAATAAAGACGAATTTTCAACAGAAGACTTGAATCATCAACTAAAACAGATTCATTTTCAGCCAAACAGTTGCAGTGTTAACCAAAAAATTGATTTCCTACCAAAAAAGACGAATTTTCCACAAAATACATAAATTTTCAACAAGATAGTTACATTTTTAACCAAAAAGTTAACTTTTTACCAAAAAAGATGAATGGTCAACAATATAGTTACATTTTCAACTGAAAGGATTAATTTTCTACCAAAGAAGACGAATTTTTAACAAAATACATGAATTTTCTACTAAGAATAATAAATTTTCAACCAAAAACGAATTTTCAACAAATAGTTGAATTTTCAATAAAGCAGTTCCACTTTCGGCTAAATAGTTGAATTTTCTACCAGATTGTACAATTTTCGAGTAAGAAAAAACGATTCTTTTGAACAGTTCAATTCTCGACAAAAAAGTTCTTTTCAATCGAAACAGATTAATTTTTAACCAGTCAGTTGTATTTATAATTAAAAAACATGACATTTCTACAAAAAGAAATGAATTTTCAAACGAAGACGAATGTTTCAAAAAATAGTTAAATTCTTAATCAAACAAAATTTGTTAGTCGAGAAAGAAAAAAATGCCAATCAAATCGTTACATTTTCAAGCCAAAAAAGACTAATTTTCAACCAAAACGGATGACTAACAAAATTGTTGAACTTTCAACTAAATACCTTACGTAATATATGGTTTTGACCACATCACATTACGTGATTTATGCACGGCCCCAAACGCAGTATATTTGACCGGTCAGCAGGATAAATATTTTGAGCGAAGAACGCCGATTCCGAAATTGTTGAAATTCTCAGTAAATTAAAGAGTAATTTATTGAATTTTAAGAAAGAAAAATTAGAGATTTGAAATACAGTAAAAAAAGTCTGATTAAATAAATTAATAAACTTTTATCAGATTTGTATTAAAAAATAAGAAATTATAGAAAATGCTGAGTACCAAAAAACGTTTCATAGGGATCAATTTTGAGCAAAGTCTGAGAGGGAAATAATATAAATATCACAAAGGTGTAAAAATGATTTGTTCGGAAAAGCGTATTTTCTAATTAGCTGCTTTTCCACGTCAAGTCTCGCTTTCACGCATCGAAGATAAGAATCAAGAACAAGATTTTGAAAAAGGCATATAATTCCAAAATGCTCACACTAAATCGCTTAAAATTAAATTTTCGCAAAAGTACAACCAATGCCAAATTCGACAAAAGCTAAAAGCAGTGAAAAAAATATTTTCAACCCCATAAAAACGTAATTTAAACATCTGCATGAGATTCAAAAAATTAACGACTTTCCACGTTTATGGCCGTAACCTTGCAGAGATATTTCAAGTTCGAAACATGGACTCGAGCTTTCAAAGCTGTTAAAAGTAATTTAGGAAAACCGACAGCGAAGAAAAAAATATTGCCAGGAGGTTCAGAAATCTCAATTTAATGAATATTGTACAAAAAGTGTCCAGGGCGTTGCATATAATGGGCCATAAATCCATGAAAAATGAAGCGTCCTTGACGAACGTCATTTTTGAAAGATAGAATGGCGTCAAAAAAAACTTACCGGTTTCGTGTTTCGTACACAATTATTGTGCAGGACTCCTAGGACAGCTCGTTTTTGTTGTTGGGTTTGATTTTGAAGAGGCACCGTAGTATTTTCTTTGCCTCGCCGGACCTCGGTGACGCGATTTTCCTGATCCTCGTGCACTCGTATCGTGGCCATGATTCTGCTTTGATAAGGGGTAACCGGATTTTTTTGGCAGAGAAAATTGACGTTTCGCAAGCGACTGTTGGAGAAAGAAAGTCCGGTGGAAAATCCTAGGTCGAATTTATCCTCCTTAGAGCCGTTCACACATCGCAAATATTCTACGGTGCTCCGAACAACACCAACAAAACTCTTTTCCTCGCCTTCAAGACCTTCCCCAGAGTTCGTCCGTTTAATTCAAACAAACGACTCCAACAGCTGGCAGTTACATGCTCCGTTTGAATCCTCCAATGGTGGAAGTTTGAAAGAAATGTGTGCGGCGCTGACCAATGGGGGCGCGGCATTCCGATGCGTCGCGAAGCCGCGTACCGAAAACTGTCAAAAAGCGACGGGGTTCTGAAAAACGAGCAGGAAATGTTCGGTCAAATTTCGGGAATTTGTCATTTCAATGAAATTATTGTATTTTATAGTATTTTATGAGAAATGAGCTAAATGGAAAGCTATTGGTAAAATGCCTCTCTCTCTTTTTTTTTACAGATTATCGTCTTATCGTCATCCAAATTTAGAATTTTTCACAGGAAAATTTGATATTAGAAAATTTGCAACTGATTCCGCATCAGGAACTAAAAAAAAAATAATTTTGACATTTTTTCATATGCAAAACTGTACTTGCCAACTAATTTTATTTATCTTTTTGAAATGAAATATAGGTGGGTGAATACGTATGAAATCTTTTGAGTTTTGATCTTTTCACTGACGGAACTTTGCACCTTTGAAACGTCCCAGAAACGTTCCCGGGACGTCCCACACGGAATGAAATGTGGCAGAAATATTTCACTAAAATATTATTTGTCAAATATTTCATGCAATATTGCGTTCACGATCTGTGCAAGGAACACACCTTTATTTCAGAAACATTTCTTGAAATGTTTAAAAAATATTGCGAACCTTACATGAAACCTTCCAGAAGTCTTTCAGCAATATACAGGGTGTCCCAGTACTCAAGGTACATTTTTATATTTTTGAATTCATAAAAAATGGAGTTGAACATAATCATACAAATTTGTTGTAGAGTTAATAATTAATGAGTAATTAACAATCAAAGATTAACCAATCGGAAGCATGCGTTCGATGGACGAAAGTCCATGTATCACTGATGAGGGTGTGTGCGCAAAAGAGTAATTTTAAATTTGCAGGAGGTTGTGAATATATCAATAATGCAACTTCGCACGGCAACTGAGAGACGAAATTCTTAGAAAATATATTTTCCTTTAGAATGCACGTTGAATTATTTTAACTTCCTTCGAGTATTTCTAATTCTGTAGAAATCAAACGAATTCTTAGAATTCACTTGTGCTCCTTTGAATTCTTTTGAAGATTTTTGCAATTCTCTTGAAACCTTTACAGTACACCTTATATTATTTTGAATTTCTACAAGTCTTTTATATTCTCTGAATTTCAAATTCTCTGATATCTTTTGGATTCTATGAATTCTTTTGTATTCTCTAAATTCTTTTGAAATTCTATAATTTTTTGTAATTCTATGAATGCTTTCGAAGTTTGTGTATTCTTTTGCTTTCTGTGAATTCTTCTAAATTCTCTAAATTCTCCTTAATTGTTTGAATTCCTCTTAATTCTCTGAATTCTTCCGTATTCTCTGAATTCTTCTCAATTGTCTGAATTCTTTTAAATTCTCTGAACTCTTTTAAATTCTCTTAAACCTTTTGAATTCTTTTGTATTCTCTAAATTCTTTTGAAATGCTCTAAATTTTTTTTTGAATTCTATGAATTCTTTTGAAGTTTGTGAATTCATTGGCACTCTGTGAATTCGTCCGAAATTTCTAAATTCTTCTTGATTCTTTGAATTCTTCTCAATTCTTTGAATTCTTCCGCTATTCTCTGATTTCTTCTGAATTCTCTTAATTCTTCAAAATTCTTTGAATTCCCTGATTTATATTGAATTCTCTGAACTGTTTGAAAATTTTCTGAACTCTCAAAACTGTTTTGAATTTATTGAATTGACGGCATCACTAAATTTTTAAAAATGTTTTTTAATTATCTTGAAATCCCCCCCCCCCTCCCAGTAACAGAAGTTTTGGTGAGACTGACATTGCAACAAGATCATACCTTACACCTATATACCTATCTACCCTATACCTATATACCCATCCACACATTACTACTATCCAACCGAGCAATT